>CM035407.1:102999694-103012194 GCA_020310875.1 Ceratopteris richardii
ATTAGAGCTTATTTGTAATTACCTGCATCACAAATTACAATGCACATTTAGAAACACATTTAGAGCCATTATAATCATTAATTTATCAATAATTGCAATGCACATTGCATACATACATAGATATTAGATACATACATGGTACATACATATTACATACATAGATGATAATGCATACATACTCTCCTCACATGGTACCTGTGAAGATGATCCTACTTCCAATGTAGCATTGCTAGATGCTTGAGGCACTCCCAAGCGTTGATGCCTCCAACATTCAAGCTGAGCCTTTACATCTAAGGGAACATGCATACACGGTCCAATGTCTTTATTAGGCACACCTGCAAGATGATCCTTAATTCTTGTGGCTTCCCCCCCTCTTACAATTCCACAATATTTGCATTTCCATCTTTTAGAGCCACCTCCACCTGAATACTCTGATACAATGGTGACATGATTCCATGCTATATCCTTCACCATGATGCTGCCTGCAACATTCAAATGCAAATACATATTAAGTTTTAACTTTTAACTATAAAAGATTTATTGGAAATTGGAATTTGGCTGAAATATATAATGTGTTGTTAATAGTTATGTATAATGTACTTACTTATATTAATAATGCATGTCACACATCACATACATTATAGATTGTAATCAAAGTGTTACAAGTGATAATGCATGCAACAACATGAATCATGATGCACATTGCACATGCCATGAATGGTCAATGATCATTGAAGAGTGCATATTACATAACAAATTACAATGCACACAATGTCATGCCCACAATGTTATGCACACGTGACACAATGCATGACAATGCACACAATGTATTACGTCATGCACATTGCACACAAATGTCATGGCACATGCACACAATGCATGTCATGCTGCATGCACACAATGTCATGGCACAAGCACACAAATTACAATGCATGTCATGCACACGTGACACAATGCATGTCATGACTCATGCACACAAATTACAATACACATTGCACATGCAATGTGCATGATGCCACATATATGTATGACTTAACATAATACATTAAACATCAAACATTCATGAATCATAAATTATAATGTTTAATGCACATTGCATACACAAATTGCACATGCATGATGCCATGAATGATCATTGATGATGCAAGCAGCCATATGCCACATGCACACATGTCACAATGGCATGCACTCAATGCATGCAGCAGCGTGACAAATTGACAATGCACACAATTGTACAATTGTACATGGATGATGGTACATACATAAATTATATGTATTATGTAATATATATAATGTCATACATAATACAATGATCCACATAGTTACTACTTCCAAAGATGAGCACTGAGCACTGACTGTAGATTGTAGACTGAGCAGTGAGGAAGGAGATTGGATTGGAGCTTGGAGGGCTGCGGGTTGGAGCAAACACACGACTGAGGAGGCGTAGAAGTTCGTGAACAAAAATCGATTTGCATATGTCAAAGGAGGAAACCTATTTTTTTGGCCCAAAAAAATTGGCACGAAACGCCGTTTCTACGTTTGTCGAAACGGCCGTTTCGGCCGTAGCGTTTCGGGACGGCAGAACCGCCGTTTCGTGCTACTATGTAGTCTTATCTAGTCTAGTATCAAGGACATCCGTCTTATCCTCTTGTAGTCTCATAGTGCAAGCTCCGGTCTAGTTCTTTCTTGTACTTAGTCCATCTCCCTCAAGGGAGGTCTTGTAATCCAGCTATCTTGTTTTATACCTAGGATCCCAAGTTGTGGAGTCTCTTGTATCGTGTCTAGTCGAGTTATCCATACCTATTCATCCTCGATTGTGTGAATTCTTGTAATAATTCTATATTCTTGTATTATTTCCCTTGTGTGGTGATTTTGTAATCAAAATCATATTTTTGAAATCTTGTTCAAGTCTAGTAAGAGGACACAATCTAGTGCTCCCTTGACATTTTGGCAAGACTACCTGTTGGAAGTCAATGTACATATGGTCCACATTCTAGCAATTCTATATTTTGGACTTAGCAGTTTTTGTAACTTTGGGTAAAAACTTTTTAGGCTAGATAGATAGAGCTTGGCAAGAGCTATCTAGTGGTATGCTTCATTTTTCCATCAGAGGTCAGAACAGGGAGAAAAGTCAAACCCTGATTCAGCTCAAAATGGAGGAAAAGCTTTTTCTAGAAGTCCAAACTTGAAAAAGCTAGGTTATATTGTCAACTTGGCCAAAAACAACTAAAATTGGGCGATAAAATTAAAAGCAAACTCAAAATTAAATCGTTTGCTAATTTTTAAGTAAAAAGCAAAATCAATCGCTAATATTTGCGATGAGGGCTTTTTCAGTTTACGTTGAGCTTTTTTCGTAAATTTTCGCATAAGCTTTATGGAGGACTACAACAACTATATAAGGAGCATATTGGGACACTCTTGGATAATTCACAAGCTAGAGTTTTGGAGTTCTGAAGCTTTGGAGGTGAAGATTTGGTGAAGGAGAGGCTACTCTCTTGGAGCAAGGAGTCTTCTACAAGGTGGTGGCAGCTATCTTTTGTAAGTTAGCCTTATATTCTGTTTTTTGGGTTTTTGAACCCTAATTTCAGAATTAGGGTTTGCTGATTTTCAGATTTGTTGCATTATTTTGTGAGGTTAGGTTCACTTCGTTGCTCATTCGCTTCACACACACTCAGATTATTGTCTCAAGACCTCTTTCTTTCTATCTCTCACATATCATCTTGATTAATTAAGTGTGTATGCTCAAAGGTTTTTAGTATTGGAATGATTTTGGGGCCCCAAATTCCAACACTTGGTATCATAGCATAATTGACATACACTTTTAGTTAAGATGAGTGAGATTAGAATCGAGATTGAGGACAAGTTGGATGGATCTTCTAATTATCCCATGTGGAGTTTCATGATGATGAATTTGTTAGTGACAAAGGATTTATGGAGTATCGTCAATGGATCCTTAACAAGACTATGACGAGAAGGCGAAGAAGGGGCTACAACAGCTTCAAGAGGTACTGGAGTTGCTATCACATAACCAACTGAAGAAGAGATAACCACTTCTACATCCAGAGTCACAGGTAGATCTTTACCTACAATTCCTCCTAGTGAAGATCATGCAAGATGGGATGCTAGAGATGCTTTAGCACTCTCATTCATAGCAATGAGAGTCGAAAAGCATATTCTACCACAGATCAGATCTTGCAAAAGTTCTAGACAAGCTTGGTTGAAGCTTGAGAATCTTTTTCAGAGCAGAATTCCTGCTAGGAAAGCTCACTTGAGGAGACAACTAGCAAATACGGATGAAGGCTGGTGAGTCAATTCAAACCCACATTACAAGACTCGTTGACTTGAGAGATCAACTTCTAAATGTAGGAGTTGAGATATCTGATGAAGAAATGGTAAATACGCTGATTAATTCACTTCCTATTTCATATCGGTCTTTCATAACCACTCTTACCCTTACCACAAGAGATAAAGAGGTCACATTTGAAGAGTTAAGAGTTCTTGTTACTTCTAGATGAAGATCAGTTGAAGGGAATGGAAGAGAATGAAGAAGCACTTTTGTCTTCATCAAAGGGTAAAAAGAAGAAGGAAAAGAAGAAAAAGCAATCCAAGAAGGAAAGTAAGTCCCTTTCACCTTCTACTTTAGATTCTGTTTCTACTACATCTAAAGAGAAGTCTTCTAAGAAGAAGGAAGCATTATGGTATTATTGCAAGAAATCTAGACATTTTATATCAGCTTGTCAAAAAAGGATTGCAGCAGAAAAGAAAAAGGCATCAGGTAATGTTGCAAAAGATGATAAAAAAGGGAAATCTCAAGGTGATTCTTATGCCTGTATTACCATTGAGGAAGTAGCTTTTGATGAGGGAGCTTTACAAGTTCTTTCAGCAAATCCTTGGATATTTGACTCAGGTGCTACAAAGCACATGACAGGTTGCAGAGATGTGTTTTGTTCTCTTTCCTATTCTACAGGTAGAAGAGTTACTATTGCAGATGGCAATGATTTGGATGTTGTGGGAATAGGTACAGGAACCCTTAAGTCAAGAGAAGGTTGTAATTTTCAGATTTCTGATGTTTTATATGTATCTAAAATGAAGAAGAATCTGCAATCTATATCTGCATTTTTAGGTGATGGTTTCAAAGTTGTATTTGAGAGAGATCTTTGTAAGATCTTATCACACAAAGAAGAGAAGTGTATTTTGCAAGGTGAGCATAGAGGAGGGATTTTTGTTTTGTCAAAAATCAGTGAGGCATATGCGGTCAAATCTTCGTCATTGGTGGAAGATATGAAGCTATGGCATGAGAGATTTGGACATATTAGTTTTGGAGCTCTCAAGAATATCAAAGATAGAGGTATGGTTAAGAGTTTACCCTCATTCGAGCTACCGATATATGTGAAGGTTGTCTTGAAGGTAAGATGCATAAACTACCTTTCAAGAAACATGGTTATATTACAACTACCAGAAAATTGTAGATTATTCATTCAGATGTGAATGGACCTATGAGAGAAGACTCTATTCAAGGTTTTAGGTATTTTGTTCTATTTGTTGATGATTTTACGAGATACTCATGGATCTATGGTCTTAAGTTGAAGTAAGAAGTCTTTCCTATGTTCAAGAAATTTGTAGCTATGGTTGAAAATGAAAATTAGGAAACTATCTAGATTCTCAGAAGTGATAGAGGTGGAGAATACTTGTCAAATGAGTTCCAGACATTTCTTGATGAGAAAGGTATTACTCGACACCTTACTATTGCTTATACTCCTAAACAGAATGGTGTTGCAGAAAGAAAGAATAGAGTACTTGTTGAGATGATGCGGAGCATGATGGCATCCAAGAAGCTTTCACCAAAATTTTGGTTTGATGCAGTACATACAGCTAGTCACATTTTGAACAGGTCATCTACAAAAGCTTTAAAGGTAATCACACCTTATGAAGCTTATTATGGTAGAAAACCTAATGTGAGTAACTTCAGAGTATTCGGATCACTTTCTTATGTATATGTTGAGAAAAAGGATCGAGGCAAACTACATGTAAAGGCAAAGAAAGCTGTATTTATTGGATATCCTGTTGAAAGCAAAGGATACAGGTTTTATGTTCCAAAGACCGGTGAAGTTATTCTTTCACGTAATGCTTATATTGCTGAAAATAAAGTTTATGATAAAGAAGCAAAAATTTCAGAGTTCATTAGTGAAAATGACTATGGATTTTTTAGAAGGAATTTGGATTTACATGTTCAACCATATCAGGAGGGAGTTAAAATTCCTAGGATTCAAGAAAGAATTGAAGAAAGAGGAATTTCACAACCTTCTACAGAATCAGTTCCACATGAGACTTTGGTTCCAGAAATAGAAGAAAGTACTAGAGTTCCAGAAAGTCCTAGCACCTCATAAGGACAAGTTCCAAAACCTGTGGAAGCTGAAGGTTCAGAAAGAGTTTCAACACTATTTAAGGATACACCTACTTGGTTATATCAAACTTGGAAAGATACTTGTATAAAAGCTTTTATAGGAAGAACAAGGAGTCAGACTAGACAACAACAACAACATTATATTTTGAGAATCATGATATTTTGGTGAAGACTTCGAGAATCATGATATTTTGGCACTTACTACAGTTGAAGATGAACCTGCATGTGTTAAAGATGCACTTAACATTCCTATTTGGAGAAAAGCTATGCAAGAAGAGATTGATTCTATTCATAAGAATCAAACTTGGCTGCTATGTGAGTTACCAGAGGGAAAGAAAGCTATAGGTATAAAATGGATCTTCAAAATCAAAAGGAAAGCAGATGGTACTACTGACAGATAAAAGGCCAGATTAGTTGTCAAAGAATATGCAAAACAAAAAGGTATTGATTATGATGAGACATTTGCTCCTACGTCTAGGATGACTGTTATTAGGTCAATACTTGCTTTAGCAGCACATTTTGGTTGGCATATATATCAACTTGACATAAATACTGCTTTTCTAAATGGTGATTTACGTGAGGATGTGTGCTAGAAGGTTTTGAAGAGACAGGTAAAGAACATTTGGTATGTAAGCTTATAAAAGCTTTGTATGGTTTAAAACAGGCACCTAGAGCATGGTATGAAAAGATATACACATATCTTTTATCCATTGATTTCCATAACTCGGATGAAGCTCCAACTCTTTATGTCAAAGCTTAACCAGGTATGATGATTATAGCAATCATTTATGTGGATGACATTATAGTCACAGGTCCCAAAGATGAAGATTTGCAGATGCTTAAAGAACAATTGAAGCAAACATTTGATGTGAATGATTTGGGAATCTTGCATTATTATCTTGGGATTCAGTTTTTGTTTAAGGATGAGTGTATCTATATGACACAGCAGAAGTACATTGAGAAACTTTTAGAAAGGTTTCCGATGAGTGATTCTAAACCTATGCAAACACCTATGGATTAGAACGCGTCTTTACAGATGATAGAAGATGCAGAGTTATTTGATGCTACTTTATATAGTCAAGCAGTTGAATGCTTGATATATCTTTGTAGTACACGTCCTTATATACAGTTTGCAGTTTCTCAAGTATCAAGGTTCATGCAGAATTCTACAGTATTACATTGGAAAGCAGTAAAGCGGATCTTCCGATATTTGAAGGGAACTTCAAATTATGCTATGGTTTTTTCGAAATCTACACATTTGTTACTAAAAGGATTTTCAGATTCTGATTGGGCAGGTGATAGAGACACAAGAAGTACTAGTGGATTTTGTTTTTATCTTGGAGATTGTCTTATCTCATGGCTTTCAAAGAGATAACCCACTATTGCAACTTCATCGTGTGAGGCTGAATATCGTGCAACATTTACAACTACTTTGGAGTCAGTTTGGTTGCAAAAATTTTTCAGTTATCTAGATGTGAGAGTACACGAACCCATTCATATATTTTCAGATAGCCAGAGTGCAATAGCTATAGCAAAGAATCCACTGCATCATGCAAGGACAAAACATATAAAGGTACACTACCACTACATACGAGAGTAGATAGCAAAGAAGCACATTGAGCTTGTTTATGTTCCTTCTAGTGAGAATGTGATATATTTACCAAAGCATTGACGAGAGATAATCATGAGAAGATGTGCAGGTTACTGAAGCTTGTACCAATATGACATTGAAGGAGGGATTGTTGGAAGTCAATGTACATATGGTCCACATTCCAGCAATGCTATATTTTGGACTTAGCATTTTTTATAGAGTTTGCGTAAAAACTTTTTAGGCTAGATAGATAGAGCTTGGCAGGAGCTATCTAGTGGTATGCTTCATTTTTCCATTAGAGGTTAGAACAGGGAGAAAAGTCAAACCCTGATTCAGCTCAAAATGAAAGAAAAGCATCTGGAAGTCCAAACTTGAAAAAGCTAGGTGATATTGTCAACTTGGCCAAAAACAACTATTTTTGGGCGATAAAATTAAAAGCAAACTCACAATTAAATCGTTCGCTAATTTTTAAGTAAAAAGCAAAATCAATCGCTAATTTTTGCGATGAGGGCTTTTTCAGTTTACGTTGAGCTTTTCTCGTAAATTTTCGCATAAGCTTTATGGATGACTACAACAGCTATATAAGGAGCATATTGGGACACTCTTGGATAATTCACAAACTAGAGTTTTGGAGTTCTAAAGCTTTGGAGGTGAAGATTTGGTGAAGGAGAGGTGACCCTCTTGGAGCAAGGAGTCTTCTACAATGTGGTTGCAACTATCTTTTGTAAGTTAGCCTTATATTCTGTTTTTAGGGTTTTTGAACCCTAATTTCAGAATTAGGGTTTGCTGATTTTCAGATTTGTTGCACTATTTTGTGAGGTTAGGTTCACTTCGTTGCTCATTCGCTTCACACACACTGAGATTATAACAACATAATTTGAATTTTGTATCATCATCTTCTTGGCTATTCTTCCATTAGTGAGTGCACCACATCATATGGTTGAGTAGTACTCCCATGTTGTAATTTGGACATCTATTTTTTAGTGAGTAAGCATCTTGCTTACGTCTCTATCTTTGTCTCAAGATCTCTTTCTTTCTATCTCTCATTTATTTTTTGGACCCCAAATTGGGGAGTTATAGGCATTTACATTATTTTTATGACTTTTGGTCATTGGCCATGTGTGAACATGCCCAAATGACCTAAAAGTCACTTATCAATAAGACTTGGTCCCAAATCTCTCATAACTTGATTGGGACTTCTTCAACTTCAGCTTCTCCATCTTCTTCTCCAAATTTCTGCGCAGGTTTCTCTCTCTACTTTCTCTCTCCTCATGCAACAACCCACTCGCTTAGCATTTGGAGCAACCGAGCAGACCAGGACGTAGCTCTTCGGAGTCTCTTTCAACTTGTATCGGAGCCTTGAGCTGTTCTATCTCGACAAAGTTGCTCCAAGTGCTTTTCTACTTCAGCCTATGTTAAGCTGAAGGTGTTTTCTTGCATTTGGGAGAATTTCATCGTGAAAAACCTTCTTTTTTCGCGATAAAAGTTCTGTTTTTGGAGGATTACTTCAGTCCGGAGCAAAGCGGAAGCAAATTTTGTGATTTTTAGAGAGTTTCATCGCGAAGAAAGTTGCTCCGGGGCAAAGAGGATCACTTTGGGCATCTCAACAGCCCATAATAGGCTATTTTCAGGTGTTTCGCATGTCTAAACAGGTGTTTCACATGTCTAAACAGGTGTTTCACATGTCATAGCAGCAATACACAGGTCTAGTACCCTATGTATTGGATTGTGGCAAAAGAAATTGCTTATGTACAACAATTTGTGGCATTTTTCTGAGAATTTCAAAAATTTTTGAAGCAAAATTTGGGTTTTTTGCTCCTATTTGGTTTTAAAGGATGCGTTATAGCCTTATGGACGCACATTGAGGTGAAAAGAAGTCAAATTTGTTGATTTCAAGCACAAATTAGCTTGCTTGAATTTTCTGCAAAATTCTTTAAAAAATTTCAGATTTTGATTTTGTGCTCCATTTTGCTCCTACATGTGTTTGAAGCTATTGTGCACTATTTTTAGAGGTGGCACCTTGATTTTGGTGTGTTTTGCCCAAAATTTCAGCACACTAACCTCTTCATTGTGCAATTATGGCGTCATCTTCCTCAGATGTGAAGAATCTATTTGAGATTCGACGATTTGAGGGAACAAATTTTGACTCGTGCAAGGAGAGAATGCAAGGTATTCTCTTTCTGAAGGATTGTGACATGGCATTGGAGGCGGAAAAACCAGAGGACATGTCACAAGATGCATGGCTTATCTTGAACAAGAACGCTGTTACATATATCAGGATGGCTATCTCTGATGAAATCTTGGTAGACCTCAAAGGTTTGACCTCTGCTTCAGAAATATGGGCAAAGCTGAAAGCAACTTATGAAAACACTACTCCTGTTAACCAAGTGCATTTGATGCGGAAGCTTGTTGGCATGCAGCTAGATGAGTCCAAGAGTGTAGCTGAACACTTATCTCTCTTTACAGGTACTTTGTCTTTACAAATGGCACTAAATGAGCTGGTCTTGCATAATATGCGTAATGTACCAAAGATCAAGAAAAGCTTTCTTTCTGTGGGTCAAATGGATATGCATGGTTATAGCATTCTCTTTGAGAGAGGATCATGAAAAATGACTAAGGGGTCTTGATTGTGAAAGGCACAAAGAAGGGAACTCTCTATTGCTTGCATGGAAAAGCCTTATCAGGGAAGTTTATTGCTTTGGCTGAAGTTCACTCCCATATGGAGTTGTGGCATAAGAGACTTGGCCATATAAGCCAAAAGGGTCTCACTAGGCTTTGTAACTTAAAGAAGCTTGATGCTAAAGGCACAAAGCTTGATTTTTGTAATGAATGCCAATATGGAAAGCAAGTGAAATGTTCCTTTTACTCTGGTGTGTCTCGTAAGTCTTGTGTCCTTGATCTTGTTCATTTTGATTTATGTAGCATGCCTACCAAATCTATGGGGGGTGCTTTGTATTTCATTTCTTTTGTTGATGATTTCTCTAGAAAAATTTGGGTTCAATTGCTTAAGTCTAAGGATGAAGCATTTGCTGCATTTAAGCGTTTTCATGCATTTGTGACCACCCAAACAGGTAAAAGGCTGAAATGCCTACGTATAGATAATGGGGGTGAGTACACAAGTGCTGAATTTAAGAAATTTTGTGAAAATTTGGGCATTAGGAGAGAGCTTATTGTTCCATACAGCCCCTCTTCTAATGGGGTGGCTGAACGCTATAGTAGGACACTCTGTGAGAGGGTGAGATGCATGTTGTCCACAACTAGTCTCCCTCATGGATTTTGGGAAGAGGCACTCAAAACTGCAGTACATATATGCAATAGATCCCCTCACATGTCTTTGAAAGGTGACATCCCTGAAGAGGTTTGGTCTGGCAAATCTACTTCATATGATCACTTACGTGTCTTTGGTTGCGAGGCTTTTGTGCATATAAGGCCTGAACTGAGAAACAAACTTGATGCTAAGTCCATAAAAGGCCTCTTCATGGGATATGGTGAAGAAGATGAGATGGGCTACAAAATTTGGATACCTCAACTCAAGAAAGTTGTACGCAGGCGAGATGTTGTTTTTAATGAGGCAAGGATTTTTCAAAACAATAGTGCCTCAAGAGATGACCATAAAAGGGTCAGATTTCAGCATGACCAGCCACCTGTTAGGCCCAATTTTGACCCTCAGGATGCACCACAAAGGAGTGAAAATATTGATGAGCCAGTGGTTTTTGAGCCAGAAGATAATGGACAGCAAGATGAGGCTCCTGAAGGGCATATGCAGCCACCTATTCATGTTGAAAACAGGGCTGGACGTGATGTACAGTAGCCCGTTAACAATGAAGAAGTTAATGTACCTCCTGATGTAGATCCATTGCCTGGTAATGTGGATCATTGGGTAAGAAGATCTATACATCCTAGGAGGCGAGTGAATATATGATCCCTCTATACATTATATTATGTTATCAGATGAGGGTGAGCCTCTTACTTATAAAGAGGCAAAGCTATGTGAGCACAAGAAGAAGTGGGATTAGCCATGCAGGAAGAGATAAAGGCCTTGCATGCAAATGATACTTGGGATTTGGTTGAGTTACCCAAAGGAAGAAGGCCATTCCCAACAAGTGGGTGTACAAAATCAAAACTGTTGATGGCAAGCCCAAGTATAAGGCAAGGCTGGTTGCTAAGGGATATGCCCAAAAAGAGGGCATTGATTTCCAAGAAGTGTTCTCTCTAGTGGTGAAAATGACCACTTTACGTGTGTTGTTTGCTCTCACAGCTGCCTTGGATTTGGAATTATTCCAAATGGATGTTAAAACAGCCTTTTTGCATGGTGATTTAGACGAAGAGCTGTACATGAAACAGCCAGAAGGATATGCCATTCCTGGAAAAGATATGCCAGAAGGATATGCCATTCCTGGAAAAGAGCATCTCGTATGCAAACTGAAAAGGAGCTTATATGGGCTGAAACAGGCCCCAGATAATGGTATAAGAAGTCTGATGCATTTATGCTCAAACATGGGTTTAAAAGAAGCCATGCAGATCACGGTTTGTACACCAAAAAGGATGAAGGTGGCAGCCCAATTATTCTTGTACTGTATGTAGATGATATGCTGCTGGCTGGGAAGAAAAAGAGCACTCTGAATGCTCTAAAACAGCAGTTGAACTCTGCATTCTCAATGAAAGACCTTGGGGAAGCTGAGCATATTCTTGGTATGCGTATAAAAAGGGATAGGCAGAAGCATACTTTGCAGGTATCCCAAGAAAAGTACATTGAAAAAGTGCTGGACAGATTTAATGTGGCTGATGCTAAGCCTCTTGGAGTGCCATTGCAACCACATGTTAAGCTTTCCAAGGATGACTGTCCCAAAGATGATGATGCAGCCAATTACATGAAGAGTGTTCCATATGCATCAGCTTGTGGTTCACTTATGTATGCTATGGTTGCTACTCGGCCATATTATTGCTCATGCAGTGGGAGTTGGTAGCAGGTTCATGGCTAATCCTGGTAGAGCTCATTGGGACGGAGTCAAATCTATCTTGAGATATTTGAAAGGGACCAAAGGTAAATGCTTATGTTATGGAAAGTGTCCATTGGAGTTAAAAGGATTTTGTAATTCAGACATGGCAGGTGATGTGGACACACGCAAGTCCAGAAGTGGCTATGTATACATCCTTGCAGGTGGAGCTATTTCATGGTGCTCTAGACTTCAGAGGATAGTTGCACTATCTACTACATAGGCTGAATATATTTCAGCCACAGAGGCTTCCAAAGAAGCCATTTGGTTAGCCCGCCTCTGCAGTGAGTTTGGGATGCCTGAAAAGGCACCTGTTCTTGGATGTGATAGTCAGAGTGCCATATGTTTTGCAAAGAATGCCATGTTTCATGCTCGCACAAAGCATATTTATGTGAGATACCACTTCATCAGAGAGGTGTTAGAGGATGGCGTTATCACTTTGATCAAGGCCAATACTTCACAGAATCCTGCAGATGCTCTCACGAAGTGTCTACCCAAGGCACAACAT
>CM035407.1:103019694-103072194 GCA_020310875.1 Ceratopteris richardii
TTATAGTTTGTCTTCATCATGTTGTATATCTTCTATGCTATCTTGTAACTTCAATGATGGAATGTATAGATTATATTTGGAGCTTTGCTCTTTACATTTCTCTCATGTGGAGTCTTCTCTACATGGTGTCTCTATTTTCTCTTTGTTTCTATATTAATTGTGTGCCTGAAAGCCAATAGATTCCTCTATGTGGTCAAATCCAAATATTTTGCTCAAAATATATATGTATACACACACACACACACACACACACACACACACACACACACACACACACACACACACACACACACACACACACACACACACACACACACACACACACACCCCCACCCTGTGTGTGTGTGCGCGCGCGTGTGTGCGCATGCGCACGCACGTGTATGTGTGTGTATATATGTTGTGCATGTATTTATGTAAATTATATATGTACATGTACATATGCTATATTGGATGTAGACGATGCACATTGTAATGTACTTACATAATACATGCTAGATAGTACGTACAAATTTCAATTCACAGTTTACATACAATTTACAAATAACAGACACTTTCAGGAATCAAGATCCTCATATTTAGTGTCACGAAAATGTGACATACTAGTAAACTAACAAATTCCAAAGGCTATGTTCATTGCTTTTATAATGAATATTCAAACATAAACAAAATAGTAGCATGTAGCTACATGACCCATCAACAGAAGCACAAGCACATTCACATTATCAATATTTAAGGGTCACAAATCAACATCTATCATCATTGATGAATCGTTCATGAAGCCACGGCATGTCTATTAAAGGAAAAAAACTAGAATCTCACAAAAGTGTTTCTTAAGTTTTAGAAGCAGAAATGCTGCTTCTGGCTAGGCGAAATGATGTTTCGAATGATGAGCAATAATGTCTACATCTTGGAGTAGTATTTCTAGGTGTTGTTTGCATTGGTGATGTCAAATACGATCTTCTGGATCCATTTTATGGAGAGGAAATATGTGTATCGTATTGTTGAGCTCATGGATTATGCAAGGGGCAAATACATGCCAGTGAGACATGAAATTGCATGGAAATGCGAAAGTGAATACAACATGACATAGTGCAAGAATCTAAATGTTTACATGTCTATGGTTGGGACATGGTTTTCATTTCTAAGAAAGGTCTACATATGTACTAGCGAGAGGATCTAGATTTATATATATGTTGGTGGGAAAATATTTTCTTACTGCACAGATCTACATAAGATCTTTAGCCTAAAGGAGATGTTCTTGGAGAAGCTGATAGGTGTAAATGCTTTGTGGTCTAAGACTCGGGTAAGGGGATCTTTTCACATGCCTTGCAAGTTAATCTTTCAACTGTATGTGTGATTGCTCATCGAGGCACGTTCTCTTGTGTGTGCTAGCCAGGATTCAGCATGCTGGAGTCCTGACTGAAAATGTCAAAATGTCATGCTCTATGGGGATACCAAACACATTAATGAATGCTTCTTGTGATTAATTGATATGAACGTACATAAGGCGCTTGCAGACATTTGCACAAAAAGCCTCATCTGGGCACAAAACAAGATTGTTTGTAGATGGTCAGAGTTGTTGCCCAAAAGTGTTTTGTTGGATGCTTAAGTGGGAGGCTTTTGAGGTCGACGGGTAAATGGCAACATGGCATCATTTCCTTGGAACATTTGCCTTTCTGTTTTCGGTCTCTTTTATAGGCCATTTTTGTCATGTTTAAATTTTACTTGTATGGATAACCTGGACCCTTCTCTGTTAAGGGTTATTCTTAGTAAGTATTCTGATCCAAGCAGCTAGAACATATTTGAACCTTTCTATGCATCTACCTTGGATATTTGAATAATGCTCTTTCAACTTGAAAGTATGTTTGATTACGTCAAACTTTTGTGATTTTCACTGGCAGCGCTCTATAAGTCACCTTGATCTCTCTTGTAGCCCATTTTCGCTCTGGGAGTGGTGTGCATAGACCTACCTCTTGAAACATTGCCAATGCTGCTGTTCAAGATGCTAATCTTTAACACCATAATGGATGGTTCTTGATGGCTCTTCAATTTTATTCATAGAACAAGATTAGAAACTCATAATATCCTGCAGGAAAGAGCAGACTGAAAATAGTAACAATTTGCATGCTTCATTGTTCGGATGATTGCACTGTTGAGGATGATTATGGTTTGTTGACTGGAGAGCATTAGGATAGAACTGTGCTGTAGCTTTTTCCATGGAAAGGAACTTCCATGAAGTATTTGATCATGTTTTTGTCTCTAAGATGTGTTATAGAAAATCCATCGACACCTGTCTATGATCTTTCGTTCTATTTCTGTCTTAAGCACTGCTATTGTTCTCGGCTTTTGCAAGATGGTCATGTATTCTGAAGCTTAATTAGCCATGTGAAGGTTGCTTCTGATGTATGTCAGTGTTCTTTAATTGCTTGTTGACAGTTGCTACTAAAGCACTTTTCCTTTTTAACCCAAGAAAAAAAGACCTTTCGGTTCTTCGATTTCTTCTTTCGTTCTCAATTCATGTTGTGGGTATGAATTCATCTACTTTGGGATCTGATCCCGTTCATGCAAGCATTTCGATTTCCCTGACTCAGAAGACAGACCATTTTCTTACTGTCCTTTTAACTTTCTTACAGGAAAATGCAAATAGGCAATCAAGGCTAAAAGGTAATTTTTCGCAGTAGGATATCCCATTTTTTTGTTTCAATTTGTGTGCACAAGGTACCTATGAGGCAAGAACTTATACTGTGGGTGGTGTGCATCTTGCGTACATGTATTGGAGTATTCATGTATTACTGGTTTAAGGCATTGAAGCAGTGTTCTCTTCATTATGTCCTTTCCTATGGGAATTGGTTACATCACTGTAGATTTTTGAAGCTGGCTATAGCTAGTTTCCAGGTGGCGGTTTATAAGATCATATTTTTTGTAGATTCTACAGATGCTATTTCACAATTATTTTTATGCCATAGGAATATGTCAACATTTCAGCAGATATTTTGTTTCTGGACAGTCAGTTTTCAAACCGGGTCTATAATTCCTTTGTTTTCTTTCACAGTTACTGAAAGAGGGGATGTGAATGTGATTAGGTTACAATGACACCCCAAGTACCTTTAGAATGAATCCCGTGTGCATTTACAATGTTGAAGGCTCATTTGGATAAATATGAAGCACTGTAATTATCTTAAGTACATGTGAATCTATTATGCTACCTTATCATTCTATGTGCATGTCAGTTCCTTTTGAAGTAATCATGTACAGAGATGAATTGCATAAGCTTCATTTAACTACTTGTCTATGTGCATCCATGAGAGGCAGTTGGTGATCCCTTCATGGAGCATCCATTGATGTCAGTATATATACCACCACACACCAACCCCCCCCCCCCCCCCCCCCCCCCCCCCCCCCCCCCCCCCCCCCACACACCAAAAAAAAGTATGTTTAGCGTCTTTCTCCTAGCATTTTGTACTGTTTTACCACTGTTCTAGAGTGATATCTAGTTCTTATGTTTGTTGTGTAGTTCTACACCACTTCCACTAACTTTTGATGCATCACGTGTAGTACAGGGTTTTCTGGAGTGATTTTCCGTCCCTATAAAGATGGAAGAGAGTCACAAAGTTAGATTTCTCTTTTAATTGTTATTTTCTTTGTCAGTTGATCATGGGAAGCCTTAGGTGATCAAAATTGGAGATTCCTTGTGTTTGTTAATGGAAAGCAAGTATCCAATAATTTGATTTTGTTAACATACAACAGTAGGCAGATCCTGGACCTTGTAATCGAGTAGGTGGTCCCGCTGACCATTAATCTCATCAAATATATTTCAGGGTGGATAAAATTTAGATGTTACTTTAGACTGCAAGTCTTCGTGTGTGAGCATCAAGGCTAGAATATATGTATGGAACCAATTTGTAATTGGGAGCTTTGAAACCTACGTTCTACTTTCTTATCTGTGGCTCACCTCTTAACCCATATCAGAAGAAAGCTGCTTATATTTAAATTCAATCAGTGCAAGCAAATGCATATGTCCTTGACATGTTGTCAAATACAATTGACTTAGTTTGCTTGACATTTTGATCGTGGATGATAAGCTTCACGTGTATTGACAGAAACGTTAGAGTTTTGCATAACATGGTTTGGAAAAATACACTGTATCTGTGTAACAAATACAGAGCTTATGATGTTGAATGATTCACAAAGATTACATCATATTTCAAAGTGAGCAATCTTAATCTATGTCCTGCCACCAGAAAGGAATGTTCATTATCTGTTGATGTACTGGTTTGATTCTATGATGGGTTTAAAACAGAAGATCTAATACGTTTGGCATACCTTTTTGAGAGTGTCACTTGGTGCACAAACATTTTCTAACATAATTTGGATCCGTCTCTCTACTGATTCAACCTTTTGATAAAGCAGCTTTGACTGTGACATGTGACTAAAATACTATCCGTTGATCACAAAGAAAGTTGTGGTTTCCATGCATGCTATTCTTTCTGGCTCTCCATATGATGTTCTTTCTAAATTTCTGTATACAATAGAGAGAGCTATTTTTGTGGCTAACTAAATATGTTTATTCCATTTTACCATAGGGAAGGAGATCGAACATTTTTCTGTCAAAGATGATCAGTATGTACTTACTAATGACACAACTATTAAACAGTAAACAGGAACCCAGATCTGTGCTCTCTGCACCTATCAAAACAAAAGATTTGTGCTCTCCGTATGATCTTCTTTCTAAATCTCTGTATAGAGTAGAGAGATCTATTTTTCTGGTTAACTAAATATTTTTACTCCATTTTACCATAGGGTAGGAAATCGAATATTTTTCTGTCGAAGGATTGTCTCTATCTTCTTAGGGTCCATAAAACTTCCTTTATCTGATACAATGTACCCTGAACCTCATGGCTTTTGAGTAAAAAATCTTTGAACAGATGGCATATTAACCTCAAGTTTCTGCGTAAGAAAATCTTTGAACACATGGCACAATAACCTATCGAAATATGGTGGGGATTTGTGAGATAAAAACATTGTATGAAAAACATAACTTTCTTATTGAATAGTGAATGCTGTTTTGTTTTGTTCCTTTAGGGCTATGGTTACTTGTTTGTAACCTAAAAATCCATCCTAGAAGTTATGGAATTTCTTTTTGGCTATTTGCTCTCTGTTATTGGTAGAGGATAACCAGCCCATACCATCATTACATTCACTTCCCTCAAATTAATGCACACTCTTAACTTCCCATTTTTCTTAGGCATAGCCACAATAGATGAGATCCATTGTGTGTTTGATTTTATAAATAAATAATGTAGCAAGACGTGTACCTATTTCCTGTTTTATCTTTGCAAAATAAACACCATTCTATGTACACGGATGCTGCTTCATAGGTGTGGTATCTAGAGCCATATGCATCTTATGAGCAAAATTTTTGGGTCAAATCTATTTAGATCCATATATGTCCAAGTAAACATACCACTATGCTCTCAAGTTAACTTAGCAATTGTTTGTCTTCTTTATTCATCAAATCATTTCCAATATGTATAAATCTTTCTTCACCATCTTATATGGTGGTAACCACTTTTTGCATTCTTTGCTATCATAATGTTGGCTTGCTTGTGCTTTTCTATCAAGCATTTCAATCTTGATTTTCCTATCTTCCACTTTGTACTTCTTGAAGTTTTCATGAACTTCAAATTGAGGCCCATCATTTAATTCCTCTTGTATCATCTCTCCTTTATTAATTTGGTTTTCTTAGACATTGTAAACATGGTCAAATTTCCTTTCGTGTGCGATATTTGAGTCCATCTTTGCTAAGTCCCTCATAAAAATTATTTTAAAAACAAATTTAGAATCCATGACAATGCTTTTGTATCATTGTCTTCTTCATATATTTGTGGCTTTGAAACCATGTCTTAAAAATTGTGCATAAATAAATTGTAACCTTTTTCATCAAAACATTCAATAAGGAGCTCTTTGCCTAAAGAAACATCTAGAGTACTAAAGATTTGCATCCAATCATAAGAATCAAATTCTTTATCATCACACACTTGAGGCATGGATGAAGGATCCTCATCTAGTTATTCTTTTGCATTTAATATTCACATGTAAATATCTTTTCTTTCTTGGTCTTATTTTATAGTATCTCTGCATCTCCATAAGTGCATATCCTTGTACATCCAAGATGCATAACTAGAACTAGCACTAAACAATGAAAAATAATCTCTTTCTCTATGTGCTATTCCACTATAGTGGGAGTTATATATTTTATTCCACTATAGTGGGAGTTATATATTTAAAAGTGTAATCCTTTAGCTCTATTTATGTACCTGTAGCTTGATGTTGGAGGGTAGATGGCACTACTACCCTAGTCTTGCACTACTTTCAATAGGAAAATGAGATGCATTCATAACATTATTTAATAATTGTTTGTCTTTCAAAAGTAATGAATTGCAAATGTGTTTTCAAATGCAAAAACAATGGTCTTTCAATGTGTCATCCTCTAGTTATATTTTTGTTGTGATTGGTTTGAGTGTAGTATTTCCTCACTATTCCTACAAGGATTCGATTGCAATCACTACCACTGCACCTAAATCAAGTATGTTTTTATTGTATATCTATTGAAAATTATGGTAAATAGGAATTTTCTCATCTCCGTTTTCTCATCTCCATCCTAGTCACCATCTTATCTAGAGGAACTTGCAAAATGCTTATTCCACTCTTCTACTTTCATGTGTTGATCTGTTTGCTTCTGGAGACGTGTTTTCATCTTGAGAAGCTTTTATTGCATCAAAGTACATTATACCTTTGATGCATTATACCTTTGCATCAAAGTAAATTATACCTCTGCCTTTGTATCTCTTCCAATGAGCCTTATGAAATTTCACACATTTCATGAATCTTCTTGAATCTAATAATGGAAGCTTTACATATTATGAATGCTTTTTTGTGTTCTTGTGTATCTCATGGAAATTTATTTAAGCTCTTGTATTCCTTGCTTATAAGGGACTCATAGGCCATTGTAGGTGGATGATTTGGGGAACTATTCCTTGTTGAGATGAATTTGTTCTATGGGTGGTTGAGATTGAAATTCTTTTTTCCATATTGATTAGTGGACTTTGTCCCATAAATCCTATTGTCACATGGCATCTACATCTAGAATCAAGGGATTAATATCTTAATCTAGGAGTATGTGTTTTCGATTGCAATCACTACCACATTATGGCTTGGATGCTCACATTTTTTCAAAGATCGCGTTTGTAACGATTTTTGTCTTCTTGATTTATTCCAAAGGATCTTTCTTAGCTGAGATTGGCCATCTTGGGAAAAGAGGAAGAATCAAAGAAAACAAGATCAAGAGATACAAAGGAAACAAGGGAAAATACTAAGATTTTCAAGTGGAACCAAAAGAGCCTAGGGTTAGTTGCATTAAGATCTCAAAGAGAACTATGCAATCATGGGAGTTAGTGAGAACGACTAACTTGAAAGCTTAGTGATAGAGCATGGGAACCCATAGGAAGCTTTTCCAAAGTTAAAATGAAGGGATATAGAGAGATATCACAATACAAGAAAATGGCCTCTAGTCATTCCCTTAAAATAAGGAGATTTCCTAAGATTAAGGATTTTGTCCATATCTCTTAATGAAAAGAAAACAATGATTTAAAATTATGTTGAAGCTTGAATGGAATGAAAGAGTCTTCCTAGATTTTAAGAAATTGTGTGCCACTCTTTGAAAATATAGTAGATTGTATTTGCTCATTCTCTATACATACATATTTTTATGTGGAGATCTATGATGCCTTAATTAATATGAAAGAATAGAATGCAAAGAAAGGTTAGTTTGTGATCTTTTATTTTCCCTTTTTCCTTTTTCCTTTTTCCTTTTTTGAATCTAGCTCTCTAATTTTGTAAGACATGATGTACTCAATTAAGAGGAAGACAATCCATGATGTGAAGTAATTCCTTGCATATACAACAAATGTTCTATATGCAAGTTTGTTGCATGTGTGGGTGAGTGAGGAACTATGAATAGAAGTACACAAAAGAGGGAAGGACATTGACACACCAAGAAAGGTGGTGGCTTGAAGAGCTCTCTATGTATAGATGATCAATAGTATGAGGATGAGTGAATTGAGAGCCATAAGTGAATCCCTAAGTAAAATGTACCACCACATATGAGTACATATTGTATATAGGGTTATATGGAGAAAAAACCTCTAGCTAGCACTAGAGTAAAAAGTTCCCATGTATAGGGAAACAATTCACATAAAAGCTACTTGAGGACACATAGGTCTAAAAAAAGCCCTCGAGTGAATAATGTGAACACATGGGGAGTGATAGATCAAGCCCCACAAGTTAATAAGCCTAACTCTTTGTGAAAAGCTTCAAACTTTTCTTGTGGAGGAGCTTTGGTGAATATGTTTGCCACATTATCTTGTGTAGGCACATATAGCAAATCAATATCTTTAGCATGAAGGCACTCTCTCACGTAATGATAATGAACCCCAATGTGCTTTTTGCACGTATGAAACATTAGATTTCCTACAATTGTCAATGCACTCTGACTATTAGTGAGAATATGCATAGGTGCATCAATCTCCATGAATAGATCCATCAATAGGTGCCTTAACCATACAAACTCTATTGTAATTGCGAATACTATTATCGTCAAATCTTGATGTGGTGACAATAGGTTGCTTTTAACTCAACCAAGATATGTATGATCCTCCAAGGAAAAAGCAATTACCACTAGTGGGCACTCATGTATCATAACAACTAGCTCAATCACTATTTTAAAAGCATGGCTGCACATGTCTACCATAAAAGAGACCCAAAATCAAAGTGCTCTTGAGATATCGAGACACGTTTTACCGCTTCCCAATGCCTAGTGCAAGGGCTATGCATAAATCCATTCAATTGGCAAATTGCATAATATATGTCTGGCCTTGTATTACATGCATATATCACACATCCCACAATCTCACGATAAAGGGATTTTATCAAATGCATCACTTACATCCTCAACTGAGAACCTAAATCATGTTTCCAATGGTGTTGAGATAGTCTTGCAATCTCAAAACCAAAAAGCCAACATTGTTTCTCAATATACTTTGTTTGATGCACAACAGTTCCCTCCTCAATGGATACAAAATAGATGCCAAGAAAATGCACCAAAAGACCAAGATATGTGACATCAAAATTATGCTACAAATTAGCCATAAGCATGCCAATTTTCTCATCACATGGTCCAATCAAATTTTATAAACATAAAGAACAAATGCCATAACATGCAATAAGAGATACATTCACAAAGTCACTTGATGCATGGGGAGAGTTTGATCTTGTTCGACGAACTAAAGGAGCATTCAAATCGCTATCTTGTAATGTATTTTGCAACCATTTTGGTATAGATTGTGCATTCTTGATAGACATGCATTCCTCATATAATACAAAATGAATATGTACATCAAAAGTGTCTAAACATCATGTTGAATTTCAGCCATGTGTGGCTACAAATTTCATAATATTTCAGGCATGTTTGGCTAGACATTTTCAGCCATGTTTTTGTGCAAACTTTGGGAGTTCTTAACCATGTTTGGATGGAATTTTTCAACCATATTTGGCTGAACATTTCCCCTCTTTCAACTTCATTGGGATGGTATACATGGTTGTAGTCAAGCACACTACTCTCAAACAAAGGCATGAGTGCATCAAACACATCTTCCAACTAATTGTTGCTTGACATTCGCATTCAAGTAAAGGATAAGATGAATTTTTGGCAAATAACACATCTTGAGTTACAATAATTTTATTTTTCAATGGATGATATAATTGATAACCTTTACTCTCACTACTTTATCCAAAAAATATACATATTTTTGCCTTGTCATTAAGTTTATGACGTTGTGATGGCATAAAAACAGATGCCAACTTAATATGCACATATGATGAACCGTTGGCTTCCACCCATCCCAAGCCTCATAAGGTCTAATGATTCTCAATGCTTTTGTATGACAACAATTCAATACATAGTTTGCACACATGAGTGCTTCCAAAACTTATCAAGAAGATACATTCCTTTAACCATACATCATGCCATTTCAAAAAGTGTTATAATCTTGCACTCCACAACACCATTATTTTGAGGTGTATATGGAATTGTACATTGGTGCATAGTATCTCTTTCACAAAGAAAAGCATTAAATTCATGTGACATGTATTCATCACCATGATCCTTGTGAAAAGTAAAAAGTTTATTGCCACAAAAGTTTTCAGCCATAGTTAAAAATATTTCAAAGCAAGGTAATACCTCATTCTTTGCTTCCGTAGGGTACATTCAAGTATGGCCATTTTCATCATAAATGAAGCTAAAAAAGTATACATGCTTGCCAAAAGATGGAGTCTTGATTGAACCACATACATCACTGTGAACAAGTTGCAATTTTGTTGTAGGTTGTGTAGAATCATCTTTGGGAAAAGAAGCACAACATTGCCTTCCAAGTACACAACCTTCACATGAGTGCTTTTCAATGGAATTGAGTTTCATAAAATTGGTAAAAATATCATTCTTTTGCACTTAAAGCGAACTATTGAAGTTTAAATGACCAAAATGAACATGCCATAACTCTGTTTTAGCCATAGAAGAAGTATGTGTAAGAAACGCATTTGATGCAACTCTCTTATATTTATCCAAACAATACAAGCCATCGCATAATTTCTATGACATCACAAGAGCATCACCATTTTTGAAATCATGAACAATACATTTGTTATCAACAATGTACATGAAGTCCGACGAAATCAAAATTTTCTTGATATTGGGTATATACAATGCTTTCTTGAGTGTAATAATACCTCTTACAGTTGTAAGTTGAATTTCCAATGATAGGATAAGAAGCATTGTTTGTACATGCAACATGTCCTCCCTTTGGTGCATCTTTCAAAGATGCAAAACTTTGCATGAAGTGGTATGCTTTGAGGCACCACTATCAAAAACCAATTTGAAATAGCCTCATTCACAATCATACATGAATGTGATGATGAATTATAATGATATATAAATACACATGCCCAAACATCTTGAGTAAATACACATGCCCAAACATCTTGAACAACATTAGCTTCATCACTCTTTGCATTAGATGTATTTTCAATAGCAGATATGGTAATTCTATCTTCTTTTTATTATGCTTGGCAAGCTTTCTACATTCATCAATGGTATGTCCAACCTTTTGACAATACATGCATCTCTCTTTTTTTTTTTTTTCATATCACCATCAAGAGAGAGAAGTGGAAGGGGAAGAATGAGGCTTTGGTTTTGATGAACCCAAAATTGAACCATACTTGCTTTTACCCTTTTGTGTAATAGCAGGTACTTGAATTCCCTCGAACAAACCATTTCTATTCATTGTTGATTGCTCTTCTTGCAAAATAAGAGACATAACCTCATCAAAATTATACATATTTGGATTCACTTTTGGAACCAAACAAAGTGTAATAAGAGATCTTTAAAAATATTCAGCAATACTTACTTTAAGTAATGTAGAAACGAATGGTTCATTTGGAATTATCTCATCAATGTTTTCCAATTGCTTTTTAAAATCCTTGATGCATGTAACATATACATAGACTTACTCATTTTCAACCATACTTACATATTCAAGTTGTTTTCTTAAGTAAGCAACACGTGCTTTAGTATGCATGTCATACAAAGAAGCAACTGTCATTCAAGCAACATGTGGAACAATATGTCACTTCACAGAAAGAGAAATAAATGCATGAAGTTGAGCATCCTTACCATCCCATGTAAGTTGCTCTTGCATAGGTGGAGAAGAAATAGCCACTATAATTGAAGAAGAACTTGAATCTATGAAAACAAGCTCCATAGTGGAAGAACCACTGGGTCATTTATTAACATCTACCATTATGTTCCATAGTTTCTTTGCAAAAAGAACATGCTTCATAATGTAAGAAGACATCGAATAGTTGGTCCCATAAAGCTTTATCTTCAGCTTGAAGCATAACAAACAAGTCATTGTTGCTTGGAGATCAATTAGCTGAAAAGTAGCAAGATATGAACCTCAACAAAGTTGAAATGCAACTCATAATTTGCAACTCCAATGACAATTGTGACTACATGAATGGCTTTGAAAGAGGGTTAAAAATTAAGCCCATTTGGTGGAAATCATCTCAGAATACTAAAATTTGTACGTCTATGCTCTAGAATGAATTTGCATTATTAAAGTGCACGCAATGGCAGACACAAAAAACAATAGGTTTAGATGGAGCTAAACTTGCTCTGATACCACTGTTGGGTGTGTGAATGAGTGAAAAAGCATGAGAGATACACACAAGAGCAAAGAAGGAGACTGATGCACCAAGAAATGGATTGGCTAGAAGAGCTCTCTATGGATATATAATCAATAGTATGAGAATGAGTGAAAGCTTCAACCTTTCATGTGGAAGAGTTTTGGTGAATATCTCTACCACATTATCTTGTGAAGGCACATATACCAAATCAATATCTCCAACATGAAGGTGATCTTTGACATAACGATAATGAAATGCAATGAGCTTTGTGCACACATGAAACATTCAATTTCTTGCAACCACCAATGCACTCTGACTCTCAATGAGAATATGCGTAGGTACATTAATCTCAAGTGTACTATACTTGTGAATAATGCTTTGTAGTAAGCTTCAATGTGTCCACAATAGGTTGCTTCTTACTCAACCAAGATATGCATGATCTTTCAAGAAAAACACAATCACCACTAGTGGACACTCATGCATCATAATAATAATAAAACCAATCACTATCTCTAAAAGCATGCAAGCATGGATGAGAAATCATATTTACCATAAATGAGACTCAAAATCAAGGTTCCTTTGAGATATCTAGACACACACTTTACCGCGTGCCAATGCTTAGTGCTAGGGCTATGTATAAATCGACTCAAGTAGGTAATTGCATACTATATGTTCAAACTTGTGTTGCATGTAGATATCTGGCATCCCACAACTTGATGATAAAGCAAAGTACTGAATGCATCACCTACATCCTCAATTGAGAAACTAAATCCTATTTCCACTGGTGTTCAATTAGGCTTACAATCCTTGAAACCAAAATGCTGAAGTAGTTTCTCAATGTAGGCTTTTCTTGCTACAAAAAATTCCCCCTTCAAGAGATACCAACTAGATTCCAGGATAATACACCAAAAGTCCAAGATATGTAGAAATCATAAATATGTTGCAAATCAGCCATAAGCATGCCAATTTTCTCATCACATGACCCAATCAAGAGAATGTTATCAACATAAAGAGCAAACACTATAAGATCATCCCCATCTTTGCATACATAAAGTGCACTTCCAATTGGACTATGTTGAAGCTCAAGATCAAGGACAAAGCATGGAAGCACATCAAGGAAGTGAACACACGAGAAGAAGGAGCAAGTAGGGAGCTCCAAGAAGCACCTGTCAAATTTTCAGAAGAAATCCCTATAAAAATAGTGATTTTTATCACTAAAAATCATTGTAAATACCATTTTCTATCTTTACAACTCCATTTTGTTCAAGCCAAGGAGTCCTTGAGCTTGAGGAGTATTAGATGTATCATACTACCAATTTTCATAATTTTTAGATTCCATTTGAGCCCCCAAATAAGCCCGAGAACCTAATTCTTAACTAGGCCGGACACTAGGTTTGGACAGGGCCAAAACCACTCAAAAACTATAAAAAGGGCTGGAGAGCTCATTTTTGGGGTTAGCTTGTTGTAGATTTCAGCCTTGTAAGAGAGTTCTTTTGGGTAATCGAAGATCTTCCATTGCTCCACTCTTTGCTCTTACCTTGTGCGCGTGTGTGTGTATGTGTGTGCATGCTTGTGTGCTTTCACTCACGCACTTGTGCACTTCACTTGCTCTTGGTCTTCATACCGGTCCTCACATCTCCATGGATTGACATTTATGAGGTGTATCTCCTCACGTTGGTACTCACCATTGTGCTAGAGTGACACCAAATTTGGCGCCGTTGCCGGGGAGAGAGCTTGGAGGACGAGCGTGTGACGGTAAGACGTAGAGTAGCGACGTCGGAAGGTAAAAAAATCACCATTTTCAGTTTAATTTTTGAGTTTTTCTTCTCCTTCATCTTCATCATCATCACCATCTCCACCCACCTTCATCTTCTCAGTTTTTTTTCCATTATCTAGAGTACATTCACCTCGCTTTTTACTTGTGGATGTGACAAAGAACCTTAGAGAGAGTGCAGAACAGAGGCGCTGAAGAAGTAGTACCAAAATAGCTGAAAATCTGAGTGAACAACCCCGGACATGACGAAACCTGCGCCAAGTATCGTGAGTGCAATATTGTGGGTTTGAAGGAAGATTTTGTATCTACAGACACATAGAAGTGACAAGGAGGACACAAGGTACTCATATTTGCAAAAAAATTTTGAATTTGGACTCCAAAAAATCCAAGTATCGTGTTTCTCCAGCGGTTGAGGTATCGCGATACCTGACAAGTATCGTGATTTCCTATGGTTGAGTATCGCGATACTTCACAAGTATCGTGTATCGTGTTTTCCCGATCACGATACTTGCCAGAGATCGTGTATCGTGTTTGCCCGATCGCGATACTTCCCAAGTACCGTGTATCGAGTATCGCGTTTGCTCAAGTATCGTGTATCGTGATTCTCTGATCGCGATACTTGTTGGATATCGTGTATCGCAGATACTACTTTCCCGATACCTGGCAAATATCTGGTGTATCGTGTGATCCCGGTCGCGATACCTTCCAAGTATCAAGTATCGTGTTCTCTGAGTATCGAGTATCGTATTCCTTGAAAAATCGTGTATCGCCTGGTTCAAAGATCGAGTATCGTGGACATCAAGTATCGCGATATTTCTCAAATATCGTGTATCGTGACATCTCAAGTATCATGTATCGTGGAGTTTGCTCGCGATACTTGTTGAAGATCGTGTATCGCCTAATTCAAGTATCGCGATACATACCAAATATCGTGTATCGAGTTCCTCAAATATCAAGTATCGTGTCCTACAAGTATCGAGTATCGTCTGCTTCCAAGTATCACCATACTTGATAAGTATCGTGTATCGCCTGATTTGAAGCATTTCCTGAGAGGCCCTGTTTCCCTGTTTTAACCCCCAGAACCCTGAACTGGCATAACTTTCTCATACGAAATCCGTTCGGAGTGATCTTGGGTTTGTTGAAAAGCTCGTGGGGATTATTAGATAGGGTATTTTTAAGTTGACCCTCAGGTGGGACTAGGAAGCAAGGGGTTCCACAAGATTTTGAGCAATTCAAAGGACAATTGTGGACTTGTAGACAAGGTTTATGAACCTAAGCTCAAGTTGATACCTAGGAAGAGATAGATAAAGTACCATATCACTTGAAACTAAGATCAACCACACAATCAAGTCAGGGACTCACAACTCAAGGGTTAACACTACGTGCTGAGTTCATAGACAAGTGAGTCAAAAATGTCACTTAACTGGGAGGGACTCTTGGCTTCTGAAGACATGCATAGTTCCATACCTAGGGAAGACCTTATGTCCACAATGGAAGGGGAATATAGGATGTCTCTTCAATACATATCCACCAACTTACACGGAATACCCATCTACCTTGATGGTTTGCAGAGGACAGTAGCAAGAATGATAAACACCACAGAATCTGAAATAATTCCAAGACCAGCTCTCAAGTATGAAAGTGGAGTTTATAGGGACAAGATGGGCCAGATATATGCAGTAACTGAAAGTCCTGATCAGATTAATGAAAGAGGAGAGTTAGCTCGAGATCAAGCAACTACCTCACAAAACCCATTCGAGACCCAGCAAAGAACGAAAAATGTGATGTTAGGACAAACGAGCCGAGGTAGTATACCCAATAGACCTTAGCAATTCACCATGCCAGGAATTAATCCCCACTACCAATTTAGCCAGGGAATGGGAAATATGAACAGAACCACCCTTAGGACAGAACCGCCCCAAGGTTTCCCCATCATAACTCGATCCCCAGAGCCCAACAGAAGACTAAGACCAATCCAATTGGCCAAATGTATGCGAAATCGTTACGATGGCATAGAAGAGCCCTATGATCACATTGCAGAATTCAAGCAGGTATTGCGAGCGGAGCAAGTGGATGACTTTTTCATGCAATATGAATCCTTTGGGCTAACCCTCACAGGAATAGCCTTGACCTGGTTTCAATCCTTGGATCCAAGTTGCTTTGAACATATTGAACAATTCTTTCAAGAACTTATTTGGGAATTCACTAAGCGAGGGATCAAGCACAATTCGTCATCCTTACTACATAGTTTCCAACAAGCTCCTAATGAGACAGTAAAAAATGCAGCACGAAGATTTAAGCAATACGTAGACCGATGCCCTGTGACAGAGAGACCTTCTCAGCAAAAAATGATATCTTTATTTTTAGAAGGTCTCACCAACGGAACATTGAGAATGTTAGTATACATAAAACGGCTGCAAAATCTGAGTGAGTGTCTTCAGGCGTGCATAGATTTGGAAGACAACTTAGCAGAGGACCTCAAAATCACACAAGACCCTACCAAATCCAAGGATATGATAAGCAATGAAACTTCTAGTTCGAGTTATGTGGAGGAAGTGACAGAGTTAGTGGCCAAGAAATTAGGGGTACAAAGACAAATGAACTACCAAAACTCTTCCTTGAGAGTGCCAATGTTAGGAAGTTGCACACTTTGCGGTGGGGATCATTCATCTCATGTCTGCACCAGAGAAGCATTAGGGTTATCACAACCTTACCCTTACAATAGACAACCAACTCAAGCGCCTAACATGTACTCTTATAGTGAGCAAAAGTATGTCAACTACAACACTGAAAACTATCCAATGAATAGACAACCACTACCGTTTGTACCACCCCAAGGTAGACCATACAGGTACCCTCCTGCAGAACAAGGCAGAGAAGTTCCTAGGCATAACCCATGTCCAGGACCACAAAGATTCCCTAGACTGTATGAACATGAAGGATATAGCCAACCTCAACCTATGCCAAGACAACAACCACCCCACATATTAGCTCCGACACAAGGGCAAAACATCATGATACAAGTTGTTTGTCTTGAGTGTGGGAAAGAACAGCTCTTGAGAGATTGTCCCGGACATCCCGCTAGTGCACCAAAGGTTACACCCATTAATGTAGTAGGCCTAGCAAGGGATTCAGGTTCCAGTAGTGATAATGTGGATCCTATACCAGCAGTTACTAGGGCACAAGCCTTACAACAATCTAAACCAGCTGAGCAATCAGAGCTAAAGTGAAGCAAGAGAGCCTAGTAAGCGAAGAACAAGAACATGGAAGGATACTAGAGAGAAGGCCAATCGTAAGTGGACCAAGAAGTTATCCGAACTAGAAGAAAGCCTTAAAGATGCAAAAACAAAAATAGAAGATATTGCCTCTCAAAGCCCCTCTGAGCTCAAAACTCCATCCACACCACCTCATCCCCACCCACCAACCAGTGTAAATAGACCACCACAATCAGGGTCTGTTCTTGCAGATCCAACCCCAGAAGACTTGGACATGATGTTCAGGGCATACCAAGCTCGACTTCAAGAAGGGCCAACGCCTGCAAACCTAGACAAGAGCTACCCTAGAGCAGATCTAGAGATTGAACGGACAAAGATGTGCATAAAAATGGTGGAACTGGCTCAAGCTATGTTCGAGGCCAATCAGTCGTTCAATCAGATGAATGCTATTACACCAGGTTTGCACTTCCAGGGCTTACTAGAAAGATTAGAGCAGTTGGTAAATAAACCTCAATTTTCTTGACCTCCACAGGCTCAATTAACTATTGAAAGAGAAAGCTCATCACCAAAGAAAGTCTATGTTCCTGACTCCATAGATGATGGAGAGCCTCTTTCAATTCAACAACACTCTCAAAAGTTCTTGCGGGAAATACAAGAAGAGAAATGGGCCAAGGAGAAGGATGATCTCCCTCCTATTCTTGAGATTGATGACCTTCATGACCAGTTTCCCCAAGACATCCCATCTGTCTATGGAGACCAAACAGAGCAACAAGAAGATGAACGATTAGATTTTGAATCTAATTCCTTACAAGAGTTGCCACAGTTCACAGGCCCATGGGAATCTGAATCTCTCGAGATCAGAGCTCCCACGATAGTGATCAGAAACAAAGACTCGGTGGTTCCAAGAAACACTGACGTAGTGAAGAACACTAAGGTTCAGTGTCATCTCACGGTAGAGGAGCTGCTCAAAGCGAAACCTGAGCTATGGAATCACGTGAAGGATAAGGTTCCCGAACTTGATTCCAAAATGCCAAAAGCAAGCTCTAAAGAGAAAGTTCCAGAGATACCTCTTGATAAGATAGGGGACATGAGTGAAGGTGAAGAAGGTAATACTTATCTTCCAATCACCTACCAAGGCTACACAACCAAAGCGATCATAGATTCAGGTGCTGGGGCTGCTATTGCAACCACCTCCTTGTGGAAGCGATGGGGCAAGCCCACATTAAGACCAACTAGAATGACTCTTCAAATGGCCAACGGTCATTTTGAAAGACCTCTAGGATTGCTCGAAGGGATAACTCTAACCACTTGTGGTGTAGAGTTTGAGCACACCTTTGCTATATGTGACTTTGAGAAAAATAATGTCTACGAGATGATCCTAGGGAGGCCCTTCCTACGACAACTGCAAGTTGTACAGGATTGGGGAACCAACTCCTTGTACTTGCAGCGCTTAGGGGTCACAACCAAGGTCAATTTGAAGGATTACACCTTCAGAGATGTACCACCCCTACAATGGAATCCTATCCACAAGGATCAAGAAGATTCAATCTCTGTGCATTCTAAGAGTTCATCTGATACATCATGGATGCATGAAGATACTCATTTGTGAATGTGCAAGCTCGCAAAGGAAGAGGAGAAACGCTTAAAGGCAAGAGAAAAAGGAACTTCTCAAGGAGATAGACCAGTTCGAGACCCAGCCTATACGCCGATGATATTTCCAGATGAGGAATTTGAGCCTCATGGTTGGGCAGAAATCTTAGCCACCATGGACATTGCTGTCAATGAAGAACAATGGACACCTCATTGTGATGAGGAGGGTTATGATATTTCAGTGTTCATGTGTCAGCCCTTGCTAGAAGAAAGTGACTCTAAGGACATTATAGAAGAAGAAGAGAACGATGATGATCTAGAGTCCATTGTGATGGATAGTTGCTTTATTTCAGAGGAGCACTATCTAGAAGACATAGGAGTATTTACACAAAAAGAAGAAGAACCTCTCACAAGCATCAAAACAATAAATTCAAAGGATGGGAGTGAAGGTAGTAAAAAGAAAAAGAAAAGAAAAGTAGCGAAACAAGGCGAGGAGGAGCAATTATTTGAAGTACCAAAAAATTTCAAGAAATATGAAGTGGAAGACCGAAAAACTTTGGTACGAATGCCTAAGAGAGAGGCCACAATAGGAGAAGCATATGATAACAAAGAAAAGACCAAAAAAATTGTAGCCACCATTGAAGATAACGAAGAGAGATGTACATACATAGGAGATGACCTAAGTAAGGAAGAGGAAGTAGAGTTGGTAGCCTTGTTAAGGGAATATAGGGATGTGTTTGCATGGCACTATAGAGACTTGAAGGGAGTAGATCCGAAAATTTGTTCTCATACGATTCCCATGATAGCAGATGCCAAGCCCACCAAACATAAGCCCTACACATATAATGACACTTATGCAGCCAAAATAAAAGAAGAAATTGATAGATTGATTGAAGCTAGATTCATCTATGAGATTGAGCATACTGAATGGGTGTCTCCCATTGTAGTGGTGCCCAAGAAGAATGGAAAGTTACGTGTGTGTATTAACCTAAAAAAAGTTAATGCCGCCACGATAAGAGATAGTTATCCACTTCCAATCACTGAACATTTATTGGAGCGTGTTGCAGGCAAGGAAGTTTATAGCTTCCTGGATGGATTTTCAGGTTACAACCAAGTAGCCATTGCCCCAGAAGATCAACACAAAACAGCTTTTGCCACAGAATGGGGGATCTTTGCATTTCGGGTGATGCCATTTGGCCTCACCAATGCTTCTACAACCTTTCAACGGCTCATGTGCCATGTCTTCAAAGAGTTCTTGCGAAAGAGCTTAGAAGTATATGTGGATGATTTATGTGCTCATTCCCAAGAACGAAGATACCACATCCCTGAGCTCAGACAGATCTTCAACAAGTGTAGAGAATATCGAGTGTGTCTGAACCTAGAAAAGTGTGTTTTCATGGTACGTCAAGGTAAAATCTTAGGTCATATTGTTTCTAAGAATGGAATGTCGACAGATGAGGACAAGGTAAAAGCCATAGCCGAGTTGCCGAGGCCAAGGAATGTTAAAGAGGTACAAGCCTTCATGGGCCATTGTGGATATTACCGTAGGTTCATTCACATGTATGCAATCATAGCTAAACCTCTTTACACCTTGTTGACAAATTTCGAATGGAACGATGAATGCGAAAATTCCTTCAATGAGCTGAAGAGACGCTTGTGCACAGCACCGATACGGACCATTCCTGATTGGAATAAGCCATTCCATGTACACGTGGATGCATCCAATTATGCAATAGGATGTGTGCTGTCACAACCAACTGGTGAAGGAAATTTAGATTTGCCTATAGCATATGCGAGCAGGCAATTGAATGCTGCTGAACGAAACTACACCACAACCGAAAGAGAAGGCTTAGGCATGGTATATGCTGTAAAGAAATTTAGACACTATTTATTGGCCAACAAGTTTAAGTTCTTCACTGATCATCAAGCCTTATTATACTTGGTCAATAAACCTTGCAATACTGGACGCTTAGTAAGATGGTTCCTCTTACTAATGGAATATGACTTTGAAGTGGTTGTTAGGAAAGGTAAGACCCATCTAAGAGCAGATCATCTTTCTCGCATCACCTCAGGCGAGTCACCGCAAGGAGTGTCTAATGAATTGCCCGACGCTTATCTGTTCAATCTAGAAATTGTTCCTAAATGGGCAAATAAGTTGGTACCAGTCCTAACCTTTGGACCTGCAAATAAGAATGTGAAATCAAACAAAGATGAAATTGTAAAATCACAAAAATATCAAATATTGGCAGGAAGCATGTACAAACAAGACACGGAGGGTGTTCTAGCTTGTTGTGTCGAGGACGATGAACATAGTAGTTGGTTGCAACAAGCCCATGAAGGATTTCTAGGGAATCACTATTCTAAACAGCGAACACTGCAAAATCTAAAACGTTTAGGAGTGTATTGGCCTAGTATGGATAAAGAAATTCATGAGTGGATGAAGAATTGTCTAATGTGCAAAGAGAGACCCCCAGTGGAGCATGCTACCCTTTATCACGTGTCGTTAATTCCAGACTGGAGCGCTCCATTGGTAGAATTCATGAGATTGGGAACCTTACCCAAGGAGGCTAGTCTAGCAAGGAAACGAAGCATGGAGCAAGAAGCTAAAGACTACGCCTTCGTAGGAGACAACCTATATCGAAGAGGAAAAGATGGTAACTTACGATTGTGCGTTCACGAATCAGACTACTTGAAAGTCTTGGAAACTGCACACAGTAGTGTGGCAGGTGGACACTTTGGTCCTGACCGAGTAATTAAGACTATTCTATCCTCAGGACTTTGGTGGCCCACTCTTCATATGGATGCACATACCTATGTGAAGAAATGTGATACATGCCAACGTGCCCAGTACCCAATTAGAAAAGATGAGATGCCTTTGAGGCCAATGATGGGAGGACGTGCGTTCTCGAAGTGGGGCATAGACTTTGTAGGTCCTATTAACCCCCCAGCTAGAAACTCCCATGCCGAATACATTATTGTAGCCACTGATTACCTCACAAAGTGGGTCGAACTCAAAGCCACAACAAAGAACGATGCTCAAACTACAGCGAAGTTTTTATTCGAGAATGTGTTCACGCGATATGGGTTACCAATAGAGTTAGTTAGTGATAGAGGTACACACTTCTTGAATGAAGTCATTGAAAATCTTCTCCAAGAATTCTTGGTGATACATAAGAAGTCTGCCCCCTATCATCCACAAGCTAACGGACAAGCTGAGAGCACGAATAAGATCCTATGTAACGTATTGACAAAACTCGTAAATAAAAAACGCTCTGATTGGGACAAACAACTTCATCATGCTGTTTGGGCCTACCGAGTTGCCTATAAAACGGTACTCAATGCCACCCCATTTCAGATGGCCTTCGGACAGAATGCTGTGCTACCATTGGACTTCCTAATCCCAACTTTAAAAGTAGCACAAGAGCATGAGTGGAATGGACACGAGTTATCCTCCAGGATCTTTGATCTAGAACGCTTAGGTGAGACGAGGCTACGAGCAGCGGCAGGCATCTATGCTGCAAAGAAACGGCAAAAGGCATACTTTGATGCACACATCAAAGATAAAGGATTGAAAGAGGGAGACCTAGTGTTGGTTTATACATTAAAGCAACATGCTCGTAAATTGGAAAAAAGAGGATATGGACCCATGATCATTAATAGAATTTCCACTAGCGGTGCAGTTCAATTGGCCACACTAGTAGGTGATATCTTGCCCAACTATATCAGTGGTTGTCGAGTCAAGCTATACCAAGAACCTCTTACAGAGGATATGCTACAAAGACTCAACACTGCTAAGAAGCGAAAAGAAGAAGAGTTAAGGATTAGAGAAGAAGCACAGGCAGAGGCTAGAGAATGCATTAGGAGAAACAAGTTAAGATGCCAAGGCCTAGATGTCAATCTTGAGGCCCCCATCTACCACATGGCCATGTGTCAAACATCAAGTGCAATTGCTTCTCAAGTAATTGATCGACGTCATTTTGTGACCATAGCGGTAGGACAAGGGAAGAATGCAAGGACTGTGAGAGCATTGATTGACTCAGGTGCAGCAACTAGTGCAGTTAGACTATCCTACTGCCAAGACTTGCAATTGAACGTAAAGCCCATAGAAGCCTATCTCATAGGTTTGGGAGGTGTGGAAACCCCTTGTTTGGGCGAGGTGGAACTTCCCATCTACCTTCAAGATGCTCCAATGAAAGTCAAAATGCTAGTATGTCATGATGAGGACATTATAGAGCCGCTTGTCCTGGGTCAAGATTGGATTTACGATCATGCAGTCAACTTGAACCTACAACGTCAAATCCTTCAAGTTGGGGTGCCTGAACAATGTATTACATTAGAATTGCATGCTCACAAAACCAGAGGTCACACATTCTCTTAGTTCTTCCAAAGCTAATCTTTGTAAAGAAAATGTCGTGTGTATCACAAACCCTATGCAGCAAAAGGACTCAATCATGGAAGCACAAGCTCATAGGCCAGCAAACCTCTCTTCTCTCTCACATACTAATGCGAGTGTAACTCGACCAAAGAGGCAAGCAAAAAAGACATGTGCTATATCAACTAGACAGACAGAATTCAAGAAGAAAGAAGCTCAGGGCATGAAGCAGATTTGGGTACGAAAAGAAGAACAACCACCATCTCTGCCACAACCCTTCCCAGTGAGGCAAGCCAACCATGCTGAAAGAAGCATCAAGAAACGAGGACCAGCTCAATCCTATGGTCTTCGACAAATTTGGGTACCAAAGCAATCGAGGGAGGCCGACCATTATAACGTACGAATTTGGGTGCCAAAGAAGTTAGTTACAGCTCAATACGGGCGATTACAAATGTGGGTACCCAAGACACTTTTACATGCACAAACACCACAAATCTCCCTCCCAAGCAAAGCTTCCACAAAGACGACAAGGAGAAGCAAGGGTCAACACCAGGCACAAAGAACCAAAGCAAATCAACCTACCTCTTCGACAATCATAAAAAGGCAACCAAAAAGGGTCTGGGTTTGGAAGCCAAAAGTATTAGCAGCTTCCACAAAATCAAAGAGCCAACCACGCTGGATACCAACTTTTAGACACCATTCCACGATGGAGGGGCCAGAAGTGATCTCCACAAAGCCTTATACCATTCTCAAATGGATCCCTATAAGGAGGATGACATCATTGCAAGATTCAATCGACACCTCCAAACAAAGATTGCATCAAGTCTAGAATTAACATTAAAAAAAAAAAAAAAAAAAGGCCTCGACCAACAACAACCATATGCCTTTGGCATAACCTTGTCTTTTGCACCATTCAGGTCATGCATTTCCAAAGTATGCATTAATCTAGGGCCACATTACACGGCCGTGCATAGACACAATTGCGAATCCCACGCACATGTGACACATGTACAATATTTTATTGATACTAACACCTTTCTTCTTGTTTTATGCCATTGTTCCAACAAAAAAAAAAAAAAGCAAGAAAGTCAAAGAGAGGAGACATGACCATGCGCTTGAAGAAGCTCATCTAGCAGCAAGGCCATCCATCAACAAAACGACAAGCCAGTGGTCAAACACAATGATGGAGTACAACACGAAGAGCTAAAGATCGACAGACCTTTCAACATGGTAAGATATGCATGCTTCAACAACACTATAATCATGATAGATTAGGAAACCTCTTCGTCGGCATACCCTTGAGCACTTCGCTCAATACCCAATTTCTTGCACCATACTTCTTCCCATGCATTTCCCAAGTACGCATACATAGGGCCACATTACAAGGCCGTGCACAAGGCACCTAATGTTTTCAACCCATGCACTAATATATTTACCCATCATCCATTCTGGGTTACAAGTACTGGGCATGAAAACACGGAACACCATCTTTGGAGAAACCAGCGGACATCACGGTGACAACAACAAGCGTAGAAGCAATCCACCATGGGAGTTACTCATAATCAACATTGATAACCTCTTTTGAGTAGCTCACAATTTTTGAAAGCTCACAAAGACACCATCAAGTTGGAATACAAGGAAGAAGTCCATACAAAGGTAGCAATGACAAAGTGAAGAACCAGAAAAATGACCAAGCTACATTGGAAAGATGGACCGGTCCTGTTGATACATGAAGGGCACTACCTCTCAACGTACTACATGGAACAACCACTACAACAAGGGTCTGTCAGGGATGATAGACTCAAGAGGGGGGGAGTGTTGAAGCTCAAGATCAAGGACAAAGCATGGAAGCGCATCAAGGAAGTGAACACACGAGAAGAAGGAGCAAGTAGGGAGCTCCAAGAAGCACCTGTCAAATTTTCAGAAGAAATCCCTATAAAAATAGTGATTTTTATCACTAAAAATCATTGTAAATACCATTTTCTATTTTTACAACTCCATTTTGTTCAAGCCAAGGAGTCCTTGAGCTTGAGGAGTATTAGATGTATCATACTACCAATTTTCATAATTTTTAGATTCCATTTGAGCCCCCAAATAAGCCCGAGAACCTAATTTTTAACTAGGCCGGACACTAGGTTTGGACAGGGCCAAAACCACTCAAAAACTATAAAAAGGGCTGGAGAGCTCATTTTTGGGGTTAGCTTGTTGTAGATTTCAGCCTTGTAAGAGAGTTCTTTTGGGTAATCGAAGATCTTCCATTGATCCACTCTTTGCTCTTACCTTGTGCGCGTGTGTGTGTATGTGTGTGCATGCTTGTGTGTTTTCACTCACGCACTTGTGCACTTCACTTGCTCTTGGTCTTCATACCGGTCCTCACGTCTCCACGGATTGACATTTATGAGGTGTATCTCCTCACGTTGGTACTCACCATTGTGCTAGAGTGACAGACTACATCTAAAACCAAGACAAATCAAGTGCCTATGTATTTTTTCATACCATGCAGATGGAGCTTGCTTAAGTGCATACAAAGCCTTACACAAGCGGCAAACCATATGCTCTTGACCTTTGACAAATTAAAAAGGTTTCTTCAAATAGAACTCTTCTTACAATTTGCCATTCAGAAAATCTCTTTTTACATCCGATTAATGCACTACCCAACCATGATGGGCAACCACTAGAATCATAGAATGAATGGTAGTCATGCCAAAAGCTAGTGGAAAATTCTCCTCATAATCAATGTCTTTTTCAACCTACACACTTTGTTTTTATGTCCTTTCTAATGAAACCACGGGGCTGAAATACATGTACTTCTTCATGTAATTCACCATTCAGAAATGCAATTTTCATGTCCAATTGATGTACGTTCCAACCATGATGAGCTGCAAGTGCACATATGCTATGAATGGTGGTCATTTTGCATGTGGATCCAAAGGTCTCATCAAAATCAATGCCTCTCTCTTCAACATAACCATTTGCAAAAAGCCTAGCCTTATACCTATCAATTCCATTAGGCGTATGCCAATTGAATTTTTGTCTGGAGGAAAATCACATAAAGATCAGGTACCATTCTTCATAATCACATCATATTTTGATTGCATAGCAACTTTTTACTTTTGTGATTGATCAAAAGAAACAAGCTCATTCTCATCACAAAGACTAGGGGCAACCATTGCATAACAATTTAATGCAAAGGAAGCAATATGAGATCCTAAACATGTATGATATGATAGAGGTGCATCTAATTTGCTACATCTCAAGGTCTACATCAGCCATTTAGGCACAAATTTCACTCCTCCATGTTAACCCTTCATCAATAGTGAATCATGTAAATCTACATCCAAAATGGAAATATTTGCATCACGTGGAACCTATAAAGGCACAAAAGTTGCCTCATTTGGACCAACACTTGACTACTCACCTGTAAAAAGAGTTGTCATACACATCTCGAGAGCTAACTGAAGTCTTCTTGGTACATGAAAGTAATGATTGAATTGCATGTTCCACAAAAACAAAATCATGACTAACCAAAATGCATTTAATCTATGGATGATATAGACGATAGCCTTTGCTTTCATGATTTGATCGAGCAATACATTTCTTGGATTATCATGTGGTTTCCTATGTTATTGTTCAAGCATTAAAGCATATGACAGACGACCAAAGACACACATATGAGCAACAAATGGCTTGCTACCATTCCAAGCCTCATATGAAGTGGATAGATTGTAGTGCTTTGGTGGGACACCTATTCAATAAATATATTGCACACATAATAGCCCCAAGCCAGAAACTATGTGGTAAAGCTTGACGTTTGACCATACACCTTGCCATCTCCATGAGAGACATGTTCTTTCTTTCAACACCTCCATTTTTTTGAGGTATATATTGCACTCTACATTGATGTTTTATCCCAAATTGAGCCAAAAATGCATTAAAATAAGAAGACATGTATTCCCCTCATCGATCAAAATGGAGGATGTCCAATTTACATGCCAAGATATTTTCAGTGATAACCAAAAACTATTTGAAGCACATAAACACTTTGGACTTTGGTTTCAATGGATACACCCATGCATGCGTGGAGAAATCCTTAATGAAATTCACGAAGTACAGCTAGTTCCCAAAAGAAGTTGTCTGCATAGAGCCACAAGCATTATTATGAACAAGCTACAAATTATGAGTAGCTAGAACTGAACCATCCTTTGGGAAGAATTTTGCCCAAAATACGGCCTTCACAGATATATTTACAAGGTTTCTAAAATTTGGGCAAAGAGGAGATCATTTTAGATTTTTTTTGGCCTAGAAAACTAGCAAAATTTAGATGGCCATAGCCTGCATGCCAAAGCTTTGCATATGAGGCAACTTGAGAATCTTGAACTGCACATGCAAAATCATTTACAGATTTTTCATAGTCTATGAGCTTATATAGCCCATGAAATAAAATGCTAGAAGAAGTAATAACACTTTCATTTGAGAGATCATGAATTGTACATCTGTCATCAATACATTTGACAACCAAGCCAATCTTGGCTAATGTTGAAAGTGACAACATATTTTTCTTGATCCCTCGTACATACAAAGCATCTGACAATGTGAAAGAACTACCATCAACAATATTCACGATGATCTTACCAACTCCCATTACAGTATAAGAGGAGTTGTTAGTGCACATGATAATATTTCGTGTAGGTGTAGGCTTAAGTGAACTGAAGAAACTCTCACATGAGGTAATATGTTTGGCTGCTCCACTATGAAAGTACCAAACATTTGAGTCTATCACAGACATACATTGCTCGTGAGATGGGTCATAGCTCCAAATAGTAGTAAATGCCCATTCTTCATTTTGAAAAAGATTAATAAACTATTTTTTTTAGGTGTAGATGCCTCTACAACAACCATTCTTGTTAGAGATAGACGTCTGTGAAAGCATGCGAACAACACGAGGAAGGAGAAGAAGCTTGGAGCACAACACACAATACTAAAATTTATTACTAGAGAATCTACAAAGATAAGTAGCCCATTAGGGCAATAGGCATATATACAAGCCGGGGAAAAAAACCTCCTAAGGAGGGAAAAAAGTGCCCCGACGGTCCTAGAGTGTTCACACACATCATTACCTAAATATATCAACAAATCCCCCCTGGGAGTGATGCGCTGAACAAGTAGTCGGCACTCATGTATAAGGAAGTGCTAAGCTATGTGGAGATCACTCCACAAAAGGAAGTAAGCCCAAAGCTTTGCGAAAAGCTTCAAACTTCTCCCTAGGCAGAGCATGAAGCAAAAGCCACTAGTGGACACATGAGTATCATAGCAACCAGCCCAATCAGAGTCAGAAAAAGCATGCAAATCTGGCGGTAGTGATCCCCCCTTAGGATAAAACAAACCAAGTAGCCGGATACCACTCAAGTAGCAAAAGATGCGATTAACCGCCTGCCAATGCTCGACTCCTAGGCAATGCATAAACCTGCCCATCTGTGAGACAGCAAACTGAATATCTGGCCGAGTAATGCATAAGTAAATCAAGCATCCAATAGCCTGCTGATAGAGAACAACATCAAATGCATCTCCAGCATCATGAAGACTCAGTCATAAACCTGTTTCCATAGGGGTGGCAATAGCTTTATAGTCTTCAAGGCCAAAACGCCGCAATAATGTGTCAATATATTTCTTTTGACACAAAGCCATTCCACCATCAACATGCATAAATTTAATGCCCAAATACTGATCCAAATGCCCCAAATCAGAAATCTCAAATGAGGCATGCAAATCAGCCTTAAAATCAACAATATGCCTCTCATGAGGACCAGTGAGCAGCATGTCATCAACAGAAACCACAATGATCAAAAGTACATCATTAGCACGCTTAACATATAAGGTGCTTTCAGTTGGACTATTCTCAAAACCATGTGCAATCAGATAGACATGTATCTTCTCATACCAAGCACGTGGTGCTTGCTTTAAACCATATAATGTTGGGGATGTAAGGGTCATGTGATCTTACCCCCATATTCATATATATACATCATATATAGAGCATTGCCTCAAGAGAGATCATTATGTGGGTTTCGAGGCTCCCACGCATATCCGCGCGTCTCTCCTCTCTTCTCTCTCGTTCCATCTCCTCCTTCCTTCTTCTTCTTCTGCACTCCAAACCCCTTCATTGGTATCAGAGCATGCTGAGGGCTGGTGTGCAAGAAGCTTCAATGGAAGCTTAGGTAAGAAGAGGTAGAAGTGCAGGTCGGCATCTCTTGACAGCTGTTCAGTATTTCGGTCATAACTCGAGCTAGGAAGCTCGGATTGACGCGTTTTAAAGTTTTATGCGTAGCTAACACAGAGAGCTACAACTTCACAGAAGGGCGCAAAACCTGGTTCGGACTTCTGAAGTGCCGAAAATTCGAAAAACGCAGAGAATTGTAGAAGGCGAATCTACATTGAGTAGGACAGCAGGTCGGTTTTCTTGTCATAACTTGAATTCTACAGCTCAGAATGCGATGATTCAACTTGCTGCTCGTAGCTTGAAAAGTTAGCTACAACTTTGTAGAAGAACTAAGATTCAGATTCCCAATGCAAGGTCACCGAAATTGCAAAATACAGAGCAGTACTGTTGCAAGTGAAAGTGAAATTGACAGCAGGTGCTTATTTTGAGCATATTTTGAGCTACGCACCTTCGATTGAGGTGTTCTTTATGTCGTTACGTAGCCAAGAAGCAGATCTTCAAGTTTGCTGAAGACCAAAAGTTCAGATTCAGAGGTTATCACCTCTGAAACAGCAAAACACAGAGCAGTACAGTTTTGCCCAAACAACCCTAATTGCACTTGGAGGTTGAATTTGCTTTGGAACTTCTTCGAGAGAGAATTTTTGGTGTGCAAGCTCTTATTTTCAGAGCTTCAAGACATTGTACATGTATGATCATTGTGGTAGCTCCTCCATATGAGAGTAGAGCATGATCTTGTTACATGTTTGGCATGTAAGATGACATTGTGGTATACTCTTTTTGAGGTTTATGTCATCATGAGTTTGATCATGGATGTATAGTGGCATTGTGGTCTACATCTTGCTTTTGCCACTTGGTTATGGATTTACTTGCCGATTGCACATACTTTTATGAGAGTTGATTTTGGATTTTGTTTGGTACTTGTATCTTTTGTTTTCTTTGCAGGTACATGATCCAGATTGGAGCCTCAGTTACACGTTTGTTTGTCACCGTTATTAGCATTTGGTCATTGATTGATATATATTTGCCAGTGTGATTCTTGGCATATGTGGATGGTGATTCCCACATTGTTATTTTGGTTCTAGAGTCCATTTTACAGAGGAGATGCTGCCGAAATTTCATCGGCTTTTATGCTAGAAGAGAACTCTAGTGGATCTTGAAGCTTTTGTGATAGCTTTGGATCATTGACTATCTCCATTCACTTGGACTTGGTCACAGGTTGTTTGTGACAGGTTGGACCATCTTGCAGGATTCATTCTTGAGTGGGAGGTGCATCACCATTGTATTGGCGTGTATTGCCATTAGTTTTTTGGCACATGTAGTTGCCATTATCTTCTTGATTTGATCAGTGACAGGTGGTGACAGATTACTTATTGTTCTTTCATTACTGGTTATCTTGTTTGATTGCTCAGTTTATAGGGGATACTCTGTCGAAATTTTCCCAAGATTCTTTCACATCTATTTGGTCACTTTGGAAACTTGGTGAGTAGGCTTATGCTCATGGTTTTATACGCATGCTAGATGCATGGTTATGTGACAGGTGGTTCACATGGTTTTCTTCTTCACAGAGACATATGTGATGTGAGTTATGCATATGGATATGCAGCTGTGATCCTATTTAGGATAGAGTATTGTTTCTAGTCTCTTATTACATTGCTAGTCTTGGATTGTCAGCATGGTGTCTTCTCGATTCGATGGTATTGACTTTCCAAGATGGAAAGCTCAGATGTGGCATACATTGGTTCGTGCAGGGTTACACATGTATGTGCATAGAGATGCACAGAGGCCTCGTGACATGCCCGATCATGTATGGATGGATATGGATGCATTGGCCAGCTCCACTATCCGATTACAGCTTGTGGATTCTATATATGAGTCTGTTATGTATGAGGAGACGAGTAGTGCATTATGGCAGAGACTACATGATATGTATGCGAGTCCATTGACTCATGTGAGACATAGATCACATCGACGACTTCGATGTTGGCACTGTGGTCATGAGGGCCATATTCGACGATGTTGCTTCAGGCGGATGCGACGACGACGTCAGAGATATGCACGTGATGCAGATCAGGTAGTGGTTTCAGGAGATTCTATGGCAGTTGATTATGCTAGTGATGGAGATATCACTTTCTCCTATGGTTCATCTCATGATTCCTCTTGCTCATTAGATAGCACACATATGGTTTGGTTGCTTGATGCATTAGCCAGTTTTCATGTTACTCCACATCGTGAGTGGTTTTGTCGATTCTCAGGTGAGAGTCGTGGATGTGTGCACTTACCTGATGGTATGACATATGACATTGAGGGTGCAGGAGATGTATGCCTTATGCTACCTAGTGGAGCATCACTTATACTCAGACATGTACGTTATGTGCCTTCATTCCCTATGAGCTTGATTTCAGTTAGCCAGTTACAAGAGAGCAGATGTTATGCATTCCTTGGTGAGCATCATTTTCAGTTACAGTTGGGACAGCTTATGCTTGTTAGAGGTGCCAGGATTGGGCACATGTATCCACTGCAGGTACTTCATGTGAGAGACAGTCTCGTCTCAGTGGGAGTTCAGCCTTATGTGCGATGTGAGACTCGTCATGTCTCATTTTGTCTACCTATAGATAGGTCTATTGACATTCATGATGCACATGTATGGCAGGATTCAGATGCTCAGATGGATGCACATGTAGAGCATATTTTGGATGCTCATGATGCTTATATAGAGCATGATTTTCTTGATCATATGGATGCTCACATAGAGCATACTTTGGATGATCAGTTGGATGCTTTAGAGCATGATGTGGATGCTCATGTAGAGCATTGTGATGATACTCACTTAGAGTTAGATCATCAGATGGATCTTGGTGTTGATGTTGTGCAGTCAGCTCATGTGGAGCATGATGATACACTTGGTGTGGTAGAGCACGATAGCTCTCATGATACACAGTGTATGGTAGAGCATGTTAGCTCTCATGATGCACAGCTAGATACATCCTTGGTTGTGAGCATGGCTGATTTAGATGCTGAGGAGTCAGCAGTTATGCAGTCATTCTTGGATTCGCTCATGCCAGATGTTGACATAGATATGTCAGGACATGTTGGTCTTGACGATGGTGCTTTGGATGCCTTGGATAGAGGCATGGCTGACATGCTTAGGTTAGCCAGGATAGCACATGTTTCGTCAGCATTCGGGAGTTTGATGTACGAGTTGTTATGCTCGAGACCAGACATTGCAGTTGCTATTGGAGCATTTGCACTTGGAGTTGTCAGTCGTTCGATGATTGACATAGGCATGGAGCGAGTGGGAGCTTTGCAGGAACTTCATCAGTTCTTGCATCAGTCAGATATGAGCTCGACTCTTGTCGATATGAGTCTAGAGCAGTTTGAGGTGCATGGATACACCTTGTTCGAGGCAGTTGGTGTAGGCTGATCTGGTATGGGTAGAGATCTAGACTCTTCCTGTATATTATTGTATAGTCCTACATCATTCTTTGTATATTTTCCACTTCTGGTCACATTGACCCTTAAGTGGGAGATTGTTGGGGATGTAAGGGTCATGTGATCTTACCCCCATATTCATATATATACATCATATATAGAGCATTGCCTCAAGAGAGATCATTATGTGGGTTTCGAGGCTCCCACGCATATCCGCGCGTCTCTCCTCTCTTCTCTCTCGTTCCATCTCCTCCTTCCTTCTTCTTCTTCTGCACTCCAAACCCCTTCATATAATGCCTTCTTTAACCTACACACCTTGTTTTCATGCCCTTTCTGCACAAAGTCAGGGAGCTGAAAAGCATACACTTCTTCATGCAAGTCTGCAGTTTTAATGTCCAACTGATGTACATTCCAACCATGATGGGGTGCAAGTGCACAGATGCTCCGAACAGTAGTCATACGGCATGTAGGCGCAAAGGTCTCATCAAAATCAATGCCTCTTTCCTTTGAATAACCCTTTGCAACAAGCCTAGCCTTATACCTCTCAATCGTTCCATCAAGCTTACGCTTCAGCTTGTAAACCCACTTAGTTCCAATGCCCTTCTTGCCAGGAGGCAAGTCACATAAAGACCAAGTACCGTTCTTCATTATAGCATCATATTCAGATTGCATAGCAGCCATCCAATTTTCTGAATTTTGTGCTTCATAGAATGAAACAGGCTCATTCTCATCACAAAGACTAGATGCAGCCATAGCATAGCAATCTGATGCAAAAGAGGCACTATGAGAGCCTAATGGTGTATGATATGACAAAGGTGCATCTAATTTGTTATCACGCAAGGTCTACACCAGCCATTTTGGCGTAGTTTTTGCCTCCTCAATGTCTTCTCTCTCATCAACAAGTGCATCATGTAAATCTGCATCAGAAATGGGATGATTTGCATCATCACATGAAACCTGCAAAGGCTGAGAGGTTGCCTCATTAGGACCAGCACTAGATTGTCCACCTATGAAAAGAGGCAGCAAAGTATCATACATGTCTTGGGAGCTAACAGATGTCTCCTTAGTACATGAAAGCAATGGTTGAATAACATCTTCCACAAAAACAACATCACGGCTAACTAGAATGGGTTTAGTCTCTAGATGATACAGAGGATAGCCTTTACTTTCAGAACTATACCCAACAAAAATACATTTTACTGCTTTATCATCCAATTTTCTGCGATGTTGTTTAGGCACTAATGCATATGCCAAACAACCAAAAACACGCAGATGAGCAATAGATGGTTTGCAATCATGCCAAGCCTCATATGGAGTGATAGACTCCAGCACTTTAGTGGGACACCTGTTAAGTACATATGTTGCACACATGATAGCCTCAAGCCAGAAACTATGCGGTAAAGCCTGACTCTTGACCATACACCTCGCCATCTCCATGAGCGACCTGTTCTTTCGTTCAGCAACTCCATTTTGTTGAGGTGTATACGGCATTGTACATTGGTGTTTTATCCCACGTTCAGCCAAAAATGCATTAAAATCAGAAGACATATATTCCCTCCCTCGATCAGAACGGAGGGTGCCCATTTTACATGTTGACAGATTTTCAGCCAAAACCAAAAACTGTTTGATGCACATGAACACTTCGGACTTTGCCTTCAATGGATATACCCATGCATGCTTGGAAAAATCATCAATGAAACTCACGAAGTAAAGATAATTTCCAAAAGAAGGTGTCTGCATAGGACCACAGACATCACTATGTACAAGCTGCAATTTCTAAGTAGCCCGAACTAAACCATCTTTTGGAAAGGACGTAGACTCTATTTTTGGTGTAGAGGCCTCTGCAACAACCATTCCAGCCTCTTTCTTCTTTGCCTCTTTAGCAACCAGTTTTGGACAGCTCTTTATGATATGATCATTCCCTTTACAATACTTGCAAACCAATTTTTGCTTTTCTGATTTCTTCTCATCTTTATCTTCCTTCTTCGAATGTGCAGCATTTGTAGATTTCTACTTACTAATTGAAGAGCTCCATTTTCCTTTGCCTTTTTACTAGCCAAGAAAGCTTGATCTGTAACACGCATAATGGACCTATTCTGCCTAGACTGATCTTCCTGCAATAGAACAGAGACTAAATCCTCAAATGACAAGGCATTTGGATTGTCTTTCATCATTAACTGAAGAGTAGAAGCAAAACTCTAATATGAATCACGAAGACCATTCAGAACAGTGTGCACAAGTGAGCTATCTAGTATAACTTCATCAGTAGAAATCAATTGTTCCTTCAAGTCTTTGATCTTTGTTAGAAAATTGTCCATAGAATCACCTTCATTCATGTGCTCACTCTCCAACTCTTTTCGGAGGTAAGCAACACGAGCCTCATTCCTAGCTTGGTACAATGTGGTAAGTGTATCCCAAGCATCCTTAGCTATTTTGCAAGAGCGAATGTGAGGAATAATGGCACGTTTGACAGACAAAACTATCAATGCATGTGCCTAAGCATCTCAGCCATCCCAACGAATCTGCTCTATAGTAGGTGCAGCAGAAACCACAGCATGAACGAGAATATGGAGAATATCATCATCTTCAACATCTTCTACCTCAGCTTCTGTACCTACAATTGTAACAGTTGCAGGTGTGATAGGACGTTTTTCAACACCCTGCACAATGTTCCACAGTCCTTTTGCAACTAATACATGTCGCATCATATAAGCCCATAACGGGTAGTTGGTACCATCCAACTTATCCTCAACAGCCAACATATGCAATACACCACTTCTTTCAGCCATGGCTGGTGACTAAAATACCTTGATGCAAAAAATTGACTGTATCTCAAAAAGTTGAATAGAATTACTTAGACGAATTGTGCTAGACCTGTAGCAGACTTCGAGATGCTTATACTGGCAAATAGAAACTGGTATATACCTTTGGCACAAAAAGATGAAATAGCATACAGAAGCACAAAATTCGTGTGATTCTAAGACTGCAACCGGAGGAGTGTCGATGGCGCCCTAGATGAAGCGATGACCTTCTCTGATACCAATTGTTAGAGATAGACATCTGCGGAAGCACGCGAGAGGAAGGAGAAGAAGCTTGGAGCACAACACACAATACTGAAATGTATTACTAGAGAATGTACAAAGATAAGTAGCCCATTAGGGCAATAGCCGTATATACAAGTTTGGGGAAAAAAACCTCTTAAAGAGGGAAAAAAGTGCCCCGACGGTCCTAGAGTGTTCACACACATCACTACCTAAATATATCAAGAATTCTAACCTCTTTCTTCTTTGCCTCTTTTGCAACCAATTTTAACCAACTCTTTATGACACAATCATTTCACTTACAATATTTGCAAAACTATTTTTGCTTTCATGTTTTCGTCTCATCTTTGTCTTCCTTCTTCGATTGTGAAACATTCAAAGTTTTTTGCTTACTAATAGATGAACTCCATTTACCTTTGCCTTTCTAAGTAGCTAGGAGAGCTTAATCTGCAACACGTACAATGGACCTATTTTGCTTGGACTGATCTTCCTTCAACAAACCAGAGAATAACTCCTCAAATGTTAAGGCATTTGGATTAACTTTCATCATCAATTGAATAGTAGAAGCAAAACTCTGATACGAATCTAGAATACTGTTAAGAACAATCTACACAAGTGAACTATATGGTAAGACTTCACCATTTCAAATCAATTGCTCCTTCAAGAATCATGTTCATTCATATGCTAACTCTTCAATTATTTTCAAGATGGTTTTTAGTAATAGTTGCTTTTGGAAAGAGTTTTTTGCAAAATATAAAATGCTACAAATAGCCTTTGCACCAAGTTTCATCGTGGGCAACCTTCTATCCTATATAATCTTCAGTAGTTTCTGATTTAGGTTAATCAAAATTAGGGTCTGCTATAAAACATTTCTAAACTATTCATATTCTCCATATTCTCTCTCTCACACACACACACTCACTCTTCATACCTCTTAAGCACTTTACACACAATTTCTTGTATCTAGTTTCCTATTTCTGCCTAGATTCAGATATTTTTAGTTTATATCATATTGCACATTGTAATTTGACATTGGAATATAAGATAGTGTAGGTGAGCATTCTAGCTTACCGTACACTTTGAAAAAACTCGTATACTCTCTCTTTCTATCTCTCACTCATCATATCTTTTAGTATTAAGGTGTGTATGCTAAGGTTCACATGTTGGAAGATCCTATAAACCTGTGATTATTGTTATTGAGGCCCACCCCACTTCTAACATTTGGTATCAGAGCCTTAACAAGATGAGTGACTATAGACTTGAGAATGAAGACAAGCTTGAAGGAATGTCTAATATCCAATGTTTAGTTTTATGATGATGAATCTATTACTATCTAATGACTTATCGAATATTGTCAATTAGACTTACCCAAGGCCAAGAAAAGTTGGAGAAGAAGCTACTTCATCTTCTAGAAGAACCCTTGTTCCTATTTCTACTCAATAGGAAGTTGGTGAAGAAGAAGGAACTACTTCATCATCAGGAGTCGATACTACTACCATGTTATTTCCTACAGAAGAGCAATCTAGATGGGATTCAAGGGATGCACAAGCACTTTCATATATTGCTATGGGAGTCAAAAGGCACATTATACACAAAATCAGGTCATGGAAAACCTCTCAATAGTCTTGGTTGGAGTTGGAGAATCTCTATCAAAGCAAAAATCTTGCTAGGAAAGCTCATCTAAGGAGACAACTAGCCAACACAAGGATGAAAGTTGGTAAGTCAGTTCAGTCACATATTTTGAAGTTCAAAGTACAATCATACATTTGAGTTGCACATTTCGAAGTTCAGTAACTTACGAAATCAATTTTTAGTTCAGTTCAGATTTATGCATAGTCCTCTCAAGATTCAGTGGAAATCAGTTAAGAGATATTTTTACCAAAGCATTGACGAGAGAGAGCCACAAGATGTTTTGACATTGAAGGGGGGATTATGGGAACAATGTTAGTAGGTCCACAAATCCTCAACTGGTTATAGCTTATTGTATAGTCTTTGGTTGACTTCCCATAACAAAAACACATGGGCGTGTTGGCTAAGTCAATTACCTCTGAAAGAGGCCACCTGGGTTCAATTCCTAGTGGGCATAGCGGTGACAACTTTGGCTAAGTCAATTACCTTTGAACGAGGCCACCTGGGTTCAATTCCTAGTGGGCATAGCGGTGACAAATCCTCAACCGGTTATAGTTTATTGTACAGTCTTTGGCAGATTTCCCATAACAAAAACACATGGGTGTGTTGGCTAAGTCAATTACCTCTGAAAGAGGCCACCTAGGTTCAATTCCCAATGGGTATAGCGGTGACAAATTTTGCGATAGGTTTTGGTAATATTTTCTTTTGGGAAGAGTTTTTTGCAAAACATAAAAAGATACAAATAGCTTTTGCACCAAGTCTCATCGTAGGAAACCTTCTATCGTATATAATCATCTTCTCAAGGCACAAGACATGCTCAATACAAGTTGAAGAAGATCAGCTAGGAGATCCTCTTTTTGAGGAAGTGTTCTTGCAAACTTGGAGGAGGTGTGCTCTACATCTTGAGTTATTGGAGGAGTTTGTATCAGCCAACCACCACCATCACTTGTTGAGTTATTGTGAGTAATAAGTCTATTGTTTTCCTACTTGTTAGTTCGCTACTTTTTATTTAGGTTAATCAGAATTAGCGTTTGCTATAATAGTTCTAAATTGTTCATATTCTCCATATTCTCTCATACAAACTCTTCATATTGCTTACTCACTTTATTTGTTGTACCTAGTTCCCTATTTTTGTCTAGATTCAGAATTGTCAGTTTGTATCATATTATCACATTGTAATTTGACACTGGAATATAAGAGAGTGTAGGTGATCATTCTAGCTTATCATACACTTAGAAAAAACTTGTCTTCTGTCTCTTTCTATCTCTCACTGGTCATCTTTCTGAGTATTAAGATGTGTATGCTAAGGTTCATGTGTTGGAAGATCCTATAGACCTATGATTATTGTTATTGAGGCCCACCCCACTTCCAACAAGAAGCACACGAGTAGCACAAGGAAGAAGAAAAAGAAGCTTGGAGCACAACACAACACTAAATGGATTACTAAGTGAATGTACGAAGATAAGTAACTTGTTAGAGTTATACGCATATATACAAGCCAAGGGAAAAAACCTCTGAAAGAGGGAAATAAATGCCCCGATGGTCCTAAGTGTATTCACATACATCACTACCTAAATATATCAACAAGGACAAGATACAAGACATCAAAAGAATTATACTAAACCAGTAAAAAAATATTATGTTCCATTCTAGGTTCTTGAGTCAATTAACCAAATAACTTACAAGTTAAAACTACAAAGTCATTAGCATATGCAGAATGTAGAATATACACGTTTGTTAAAACTTTACAAGGGTGAACCTGCCCAAAGAAGAAATATTAAGGATCTTCCTACAATTCGAAGGACAACGAGAACTTCTCCGACACAAAAATAAGGCTCTAAGGAATTAGGTCATACATGAATATCCCATAGAATGAAAGCACTTGATGGTGCTAAATGGATGCAAAGAATCCAATAAAGAATTAATAAGAATGTTGAAGATGACTACAATCATCCTTTTGAAGAGTAGTCAATACACATGAACATATGTTTAAATGGAAGAGTTTTTTCTTTTTTAATTCTCAAACTCTTTAGTTTTTCTTATATTTTAAGTAACTAGTCCAAGGATCTAGATGATTATGCATACAAAGGGATCATACTTTGCGGTAGAGGTCTCTCTTCCAAGTGCCAAATAGATTGGCTAATCTATTCTAGAAGTGTCATAAGAGCCATAACTAAAACATGATTGTGACAACTTTGTCTCCCAAGCACCAAGTAGGTTAGTCAACTAGCTTGGAATGATGTCAACATGATAGAAAGGGATCCTCAGCCCCAAAAGAAAAATATGGACTAATGTCTTCCTCTCATTAGTCTATCGCCGATGATGACTACATTTTTCAAGGAGAGGTAATGTCATAATTATTGTTTCTTGGATTATTACAATGGAATTTTCCTAATCAAGATTGGACATCTTGGTAAAAGAGGAATAATCAAAGAAAAAAAGGTCAAGAGATACAAAATATGAAAGGGAAATATGAACAATTTCAAGTGGCACTGAAGGATACTAACCTTAGTCCCTCTAAGATCTCCAAGGGAACCATGTAATTATGGGAGTTGGAGAGAGGGATTAAATCGAAAGCTTAGAGATAGAGCATGGGACCCATAGGAACCTTTTCCAAAGTTAAAATCAAGGGACAATGAGAGATATGTCAATACAAGAAAACAATTAGTAGTCGTTCCCCTAAAATAAGAAAGACTTATTAAAATTAAGGAGATCGTCCATATTTTTTAATGAAAGAAAAAAGTGATTCTAAAATCATGTTGAATCTTAATGGCATGGAAGAGTTTTCCTTCACTTTAGGAAATTGTCTCCCACTCTTAGAAAATAGACTACTATATTATAGTGCCAAGCTATGTGGAAATCACTCCACAAAAGGAAGTAAGCCCAAAGCTTTGCGGAAAGCTTCAAACTTCTCCCTAGGCAGAGCCTTTGTGAAAAGGTCTGCAATGTTCTCCTATGTGGGCACATATGCCAAGCTGATCTCCCCAGCAGAGAACCTCTCCCTGACATAGTGATAATGCACCTCAATGTTCTTAGTGTGAGCATGGAACACAGGGTTCCTCGCAACTGCCAATGCACTTTGACTGTCAGTGAAGATGGTGGTGGCAAAAGATTGACCAACACCCAAATCAGCCATAAGGCGTCTGAGCCACACACACTCAATAGTCGTTATGAAAGTTGCCCTATACTCAGCCTCACAACTGGCAGTGGCCACAGTAGGCTGCTTCTTGCTCAACCAAGATATACATGAGCTACCTAGCATGAAGCAAAAGCCACTATTTGACACGAGTGTCATAGCAACCAGCCCAATCAGAGTCAGAAAAAGCATGCAAACCTGTGATAGTGATCCCCCCTTCAAATAAAACAACCCAAGTAGCCAAGTACCACTCAAATAGCGAAAGATGTGCTTAACTGCCTACCAATGCTTGACTCCTGGGCAATGCATAAACCTACTCATCTGTGAGACAGCAAACTGAATATCTGGCCAAGTAATGCATAAGTAAATCAAGCATCCAACAGCTTGCTGATAGAGAACAGCATCAAATGCATCTCCAGCATCATGAAGACTCAATCGTAAACATGTCTCCATAGGAGTGGCAATAGGCTTACAGTCTTCAAGGCCAAAACGTTGCAATAATGTGTCAATATATTTCATTTGACACAAAGCCATTCCACCATCAACTTGCATAAACTGAATGCCCAAATAGTGATGCAAATGCCCCAAATCAGACATCTTAAATGAGGCATGCAAATCAGCGTTAAAATCAGCAATATGCTTCTCAATAGAACCAGTGAGGAGCATGTCATCAACATAGATAACAATTATCAGAAGCACATCATTAGCACGCTTGACATATAAGGTGCTTTCAGTTGCACTGTTCTCAAAACCATGTGCAATCAGATAGGCATGTATCTTCTCATACCAAGCACGTGGTGCTTGCTTTAAACCATATAATGCCTTCTTTAACCTGCACACCTGGTTTTCATGCCCTTTCTCCACAAAGCCACGGGGCTGAAAAACATACACTTCTTCATGCAAGTCACCATTCCGAAATGTTGTTTTAATGTCCAACTGATGTACATTCCAACCATGATGAGCTGCAAGTGCACAGATGCTCTGAACAGTAGTCATACGGCATGTAGGTGCAAAGGTCTCATCAAAAGCAATGCCTCTTTATTGTGCATAACCCTTTGCAACAAGCCTAGCCTTATACATGTCAACTGTACCATCCGGTTTACACTTCAACTTGTATACCCACTTAGTGCCAATGGCCTTCTTGCCAGGAGGCAAGTCACATAAAGACTAAGTACCATTCTTCATTATAGCATCATATTCAGATTGCATAGCAGCCATCCAATTTTCTAAATTTTGTGCTTCATCAAACGAATCAGGCTCGTTCTCATCACAGAGACTAGATGCAGCCATAGCATAGCAATATGATGCAAAAGAGGCACTATGAGAGCTTGAACGAGTACGATATGACATAGGTGCATCTAATTTGTTGTCATGCAAGGTCTGCACCAGCCATTTTGGCATAGTTCTTGCCTGCTCAATATCAGCTCTCTCATCAATAAGTGCATCATGTACATCTGCATCACAAATGGAATTATCTGCACCATCACATGAAACCTGCAAAGGCTGAGAAGTTGCCTCATTAGGACCAGCACTAGACTGTCCACTTGTAAAAAGATGCAGCAAAGTATCATACATGTCTTTGGAGCTAACAGATGTCTCCTTAATACATGAAAGCAATGGCTGAATAGCATCTTCCACAATAACAACATCACGGCTAACCAGAATGCGCTTAGTCTGTGGATGATACAGACGATAGCCTTTACTTTCAGAACTGTACCCAACAAAAATACATTTTACTGCTTTATCATCCAATTTTTTGTGATGTTGTTCAGGCACTAATGCATATGCCAAACAACCAAAAATACGCAGATGAGCAACAGATGGCTTGCGGTCATGCCGAGCCTCATATGGAGTGATAGACTGCAGCGCTTTAGTGGGACACCTGTTCAGTACATATGTTGCACACATGATAGCCTCAAGCCAGAAACTATGTGGTAAAGCCTGACTCTTGACCATACACGTCGCCATCTCCATGAGTGAACTCTTCTTTCGTTCAGCAACTCCATTCTGTTGAGGTGTATACGGCACTGTACACTGGTGTTTTATCCCACGTTCAGCCAGAAATGCATTAAAATCAAAAGACATATATTCCCCCCCTCAATCAGAACGGAGGGTGCCAATTTTACATGCTGACAGATTTTCAGCCAAAACCAAAAACTGTTTGAGGCACATGAACACTTTGGACTTTGCCTTCAATGGATATACCCATGCATGCCTGGAAAAATCATCGATGAAAGTCAGGAAGTAAAGATAATTCCCAAAAGAAGGTGTCTGCATAAGACCATAGACATCACTATGTACAAGCTGCAATTTCTGAGTAGCCCGAATTGAACCATCTTTTGGAAAGGATGAACGTTGCATTTTGCCAAAAATACAGCCTTCACAAACATGTTTTCCAGGTGCCTCAAGTTTAGGCAAAGAGGACACCATTTCAGATTTTTGCTGACGTAGCAAACTAGCAAAATTCAGATGACCAAAGCGTGCATGCCAAAGCTTTGCATCTGACATAGCCTGAGAATCATTTGTTGCACATGCCAAATCATTTACAGATCTTTCATAGTCTATGAGCTTAGACAGCCCACGACATAAAATGCCAGAAGCAATAATCATGTCGCCATTTGACAGATCATGAACTGTACACCTATCATCAACAAATTTCACAACCAAGCCAATCTTGGCTAATGCAGAAACTAATAGCAAGTTCTTCTTGATCCCTGGCACAAATAAAGCATGTGACAAAGTGAAAGAACTACCATCAGCAGAGTCAAAATGATCTTACCAACTCCCATAACAAGATAAGAGGAGTTTTTGGCACATGTAACAGTATTCCCTGTAGGGGCAGCCTCGAGTGAAGAGAAGAAACTCTGTTGTGAGGTAATATGTTTGGTTGCCCCACTATCAAAATACCAAACATCTGAATCTACTGCAGACATGCACTGCTCATAAGAAGATGGGTCAAAACTGCAGACAATAGTAAACACCCATTCTTCTTCCTGCACAGGATTAGCAGACTGTTTTTAGTGTAGAGGCCTCTGCAACAACCATTCCAGCCTCTTTCTTCTTTGCCTCTTTAGCAGCCAGTTTTGGACAGTTCTTTATGATATGATCATTCCCTTTACATTACTTACAAAACAAATTCTGCTTTTCTGATTTCTTCTCATCTTTATCTTCCTTCTTTGAATATGCAGAATTAGCAGATTTCTGCTTACTAGTTGAAGTGCTCCATTTTCCTTTGCCCTTCTGACTAGCCAAGAAATCTTGATCTGCAACTCGCATAATGGACCTGTTCTGCCTGGACTGATCTTCCTGCAACAGAACAGAGACTAACTCCTCAAATGATAAGGCATTTGGATTGCGTTTCATCATCAACCGAAGATTAGAAGGAAAACTCTGATATGAATCAGGAAGACTATTGAGAACAGTCTGCACAAGTGAGCTATCTGGTATAACCTCATCAGTAGAAATCAATTGTTCCTTCAAGTCTTTGATCTTCATTAGGAAACTGTCCATAGAATCACCTTCATTCATGTGCTCACTCTCCAACTGTTTTCGGAGGTAAGAAACATGAGCCTCATTCCTAGCTTGGTACAATGTGGTAAGTGTATCCCAGGCATCCTTAGCTGTTCTGCAAGAGCGAATGTGAGGAATAATGGCACGTTTGACAGACAAAGCTATCAATGCAAGTGCCTGGGCATCTCTGCCATCCCAACAAATCTGCTCTGTAGTAGGTGCAGCAAAAACCGCAGCACGAACAGAATATGCAGAATATCATCATCTTCGACACCTTCTACGTCAGCTTCAGTACATGCAGTTGTAACAGTTGCAGGTGTGATAGGACGTTTTTCGACAGCCTGCACAATGTTCACAGTCCTTTTGCAACCAACACATGTCGCATCATATAAGCCCATAACGGGTAGTTGGTACCATCCAACTTATCCTCAATAGCCAACATACGAAATACATCACTGCTTTCAGCCATGGCCGGTGACTAAAATACCTTGATGCAAAAAATTGACTGTATCTCAAAAAGTTGAATAGAACTGCCCAGACGAATTCCACTAGACCTGTAGCAGACTTTGAGACGCTTGTACTGGCGAACAGAAACTGGTATATACGTTTGGCACAAAAAGATGAAATAGCCTACACAAGCGCTGCAATAGTGCGTTCGAAGGCCGAAACGAGGCTCAGATCGCGATTTCGGCACCACACACTGAAGCTGTTTTGATCTTAAAAACACGCTGAGTATGCTCACCAAAATTCGTGCGATTCTGAGCCTGCACCGGAGGAGTGCCGACAGCGCCCTAGATGAAGCGACGACTTGCTCTGATACCAATTTTTGGAGTTAGACGTCTGCGGAAGCACGCGAACAGCACAAGGAAGAAGAAGAAGCTTGGAGCACAACACACAATACTGAATGTATTACTAGAGAATGTACAAAGATAAGTAGCCCATTAAGGCAATAGGCGTATATACAAGCCGGGGGAAAAAATCCTCCTAAAGAGGGAAAAAAGTGCCCTGGCGATCCTAGTGTGTTCACACACATCACTACCTAAATATATCAGCAAGACATGCTCAATTAAGTTGTAGAAAATGCATGACGTGAAATAGGTAAGCCCCTACATATATGCCAAGTGTTTTGCATGCAAAATTTTAACACAAAGCTTCATTAGTAAGCCATTTTATTTTCCAACATGCACCACTTCTAGTTTTTAGCCACAATGGAAGTACTTTCCTCGATCACTTGTCTATACATGAAGCTCGTATGTCATGCATGTTGAGATGAAAAGTTTTATTTAAACATAAGCATAAAAGGCCTATGGGGGACATGAAGAAGGATAGTAAAGCATCACTGAATTCTGACTGCACACATTCTTGTTCACTCAATTCAATGAAGGGTTGATGATACATGTGTTAGCATCTAGCTCAAAAGAAACGTGAAGAGGCTGATGCAAAATAGTCTTATCGTTTGAGATAGAGATTCTTTCTTTTCAAAAGCACATTCCTCTATGTGCAAATGGGTATTTTTTATTATTCATGTACAACAAGGACTCTTTTCCTTGCTCTCTCTCTCTCTCTCTCTCTCTCTCTCTCTCTCTCTCTCTCTCTCTCTCTCTCTCTCTCTCTCTCTCTCTCTCTCTCTCTATCCTAAAAACTATTGAACCCTAGTCATGCACTAATTTATTTATGGAAAGAGGAAAGAAGACTATTACTTGCTTGATTTGATAACAATGATGCTTACTGAATCTTGCTTAATATGCATACATTGTTTAAAACCTTATTGAAATAGATGCTTGATTTTTTTGACAAAACTTTTGTATAGATTTGTGACTATTGGTTAACCCAAGACAATGAGAAGAGCTCTTATAATGAACTTTTGAAATTTTTTAAACTTGTGAGGGATTTTGAGAGAGACCTTAAAACTCATTTTCATTTCTTTCTACTTTTTTTTCTTCAAGCTTCCATGGTGATTTCTTACTTTGACTAAACTTAAGATCTTTCCAAGCACATATGCATCACTTAACCACTTGTTTGCATCATCCTTCTTCATAACTACAAATGTTTAAGCACATTTTTTGCATCTATATATAGTACAAACTATTTCCACATCAATTTGATTTTGGGCTTTTCCTTACTAGTTATTGTGGATTTTAAAGAGAGCTATGGAATCCTACCAAAATTGTTTGCTTTGGTGCTCTATATTGAAAGCTAAACGATGTCTGACTATGATTAAGTGGTAGATTAAGGTTGATGAATCAATTGAAGCATTTCATTACAACTGCTTTGTACCTTTGATTGCAACTACATGTAAATCTACTCATCAAATTGAAAAATCAAGGTGTTAGTCATTCAACTACAATGTAACATATTTAGCACCATTGTTGGGGAGAAGGATGTATGTAAGAGTCAGTGTGATGGTAAATACCTTCTTAAATGTAGAGAAAATTCTGAAAAACCGAATGGATGTATCTCTATCATGTTATCTTCTACCCACTCCAGCACTCTTATAAGAGGGTGAGTGATTTAATGAGTAGGTTAGAACTAGGATAGAAATATAGGAAAAGATGTGTTTACAATTTTGTGAGAAAGAAGGAATTAGCATTGTAAATAACTATCATTCTCATCTTCATCTTGTCAGGTTGATACTAGAAAGCCAAAATCTTGCTGAGATGAACAAGATTCCATCTTGGTAAAAGTAATGAAATCATGTAATCATGTAAGGTATCTGAGTAGGTAGGGATACAATTAGCAATTTGACTAACCAAGAACTCATGCATGTTGATTCTCTTTTGTGACCTCTTTGTTTTGGCATGATGCACATAAAGGAGTGGGGATGAGTAATTAGTGAGATTGATGCACTATTTCTTATGCAGGCTTTCAAAGAAAGCATTATATCAATAGCTAGAGAGAATAATGGTTCTAGCAAAAAAAGCAAAGGGGTGAGATAATGAAGCTAGTAATAACATAATGGTCCATAAATCCATACTTGTTTTATGCACGTACATGTTGAAGGTGTCTGCATGTACTTGAAAAACCAAAAGTGCAATTCAATCGAAGAAAAGAATAAGCTTAAAAATGAAAGTAGATTAAATTACTATTTGTGTTAGTATCAAAATTATTGAGAAATTTGATCTACCAAAAAGGCCGATTGGTAGGGAAAGTAAAAGAAAAAACTATAGAGGTGAAGGACTAAAATGTTATATGTGAATGATAGGCTAGTCATACAAGATTGATTTTTGTGAGACTTTAGAGTGTGCAGATGAATTTTGTGTGAAACAATTTGTGAATATGTTGTTAAGTACATGCATGAATGCGATTTTTGAGGTAGAAAAGTGCATGTGGGTGATTTTGGTTCATAGTGGATGCAAATGAATGTTAGACTTTCTATCTAGAAGGGGCATGATCTGTTCACTTTATTATTTTCTTCTTTTCCAGTGACTCCCAAGGGTTTGGACTTAGTCGGCTCTCTATGAAAGAGTTGGAACAAGATGAAACTGTACATCAAGGTCAATGAATATTGAAAATGGGTAGCCAAGATTAGACAAAATGATTCGATCTGGTTCCCCATTGTGGGAATCTAAGAAATTAACTTGGAGAACCTCCAAAGGGCAAAGAAACTATGGAATAAAGGATTTCATATGTGGAAACATCTCTGGAATCAAAACAGAAGCCATTGGATTATATTTGAGGACGTTGACCTTGCCAAAAGAGTGGACTATCAAGATTGGCGCCTTTTAAGACAAAGAATCAATTCTTGGGAGAACTCAAAGACTCGCCGCCTTCTCGGGCATGACCCCCCATAGATTGAAAGGTAAAGATCTATCAATGACAACAATTTGGATTGTGGAATTCCATAAGGGGCAAAGCACTATGGAAGATATGGAAAGAAAGATGTGTGGCCAACTTTGATGACCAGCTGAAAGAATGATTAATTGAAAAATCGTTTGGCCTCTTAGGTAGAAGAATATGTAATTGCAAGAAGTCCCCTCCCTACAGACACCATAGGATTTTTGTCTTTGAAAATAACAAGATCAAAAGTATGTGGACTGCCCATGAGGCGACCAAAAGTCAATAACTTTCTCTGTAATTCTCTCTAAAACATAGGTCTCCTATCCTTTTCAGTTCCTCACCATTGTTGCACCTTTGGGCCATTCTACCCCTGCTCTGCGGGAAATGGGATCCCATGAGAACTATTCTTCTTTGTACAATTGTTATTTTATTAATTCGAGCAAGGGAGACTAGGCCTCGACTGAACTTCTTTAGATGTATTGAGCTCATAAACACTTAAAAATGTTGGATGATTGAGCCTTCACCATGATGAGAGACTCTCTTGGAAAAATATTACTATATCATTAGCTATAATCTGAAAAGCACTTAGTTTTGATGCTAATATGCCTATTGATAATGTCATGGCTACCAAACAAGGCACACATTATGTTCAAACTCTAAAAAGCAACTAATCAGAAGAACATTTTGGTGGCTCGGATTAGCCACAAATGTCTACACATACTTTATGTGTTATGTCAATAAGAGAAAAAGGTTTAGGATACCAAGTCTACTACACGATCTAGAGATTCCATAGCACAACTTGGACAATATATGCATAAATTTCATACTGAAGTTACTGCAAGCCAAAATGAAGCAAGATGCTATTCCAGTACCGGTAGCTACGTAGGAGATGGTAGAAGCTCCACAACTAGCAAAGCTACTTATCTAGCATGTCTTCCAATTGCATAGGTTACCAACATCCATAGTTTTAGATAAGGCATCGTCTCATTTGCCTGCCAGAACAGTCTTCAGTTCAATTGACAGCACGAATGTCTTTTTGGACATTCAAATCCAGGTCCCAAACCACTCTGTGTGTGTGTGTGTGTGTGTGTGTGTGTGTGTGTGTGTGTGTGTGTGTGTGTGTGTGTGTGTGTGTGTGTGTGTGTGTGTGTGTGGAGAGAGAGAGAGAGAGAGAGAGATGAAAGCTTTGTGTGCAGCACATTAAAAAATATGCTAAATGATGGAGGACAAAACAGAAGAACTCAAGGGAACTCATCGAAAAATGTTTACATTGAAGTGGGAATAGAATCATGATTGGAATATTGCACATGAACTACAATTGGAATGGCACTGAAGTGGTGAATGATAGCTTTTTCCCCACATGTTTAATGCAGTAGCATACGAGTGCCCTTGAAAAACTTTCATTCCGGAGAAAGTTCTTCACAGCTTGGAGAAGGTGTCATCATCACCTGTGGATCAGACCTAGACTTCTCAGTGAAAAATGCCAGTTTCTGAGAAGAACTCGCCTTCTCAGGCCTGTCTAGTACATTTCGCTTGCGCTTCCTTTGGCTATCTGTAGTCCTCTCGTCCTCTGCACAGAGATGCTTAAGAATGACCACATACACAGTTAACTGGGAAAAAAAAAACTCTTACAAAAGCCAGTTCATAAATTTTAATATTTAAGAGCTAAGACACAAAAAGTGAGGCAACAAAAAGTGAGCATTTACATACATTTTTACTCATGAGGCACAGATATGCAACATTTATAAGCACTTGATATTTTTCAATCGTCTACCCAACAACAAAGAAAAGGTGCAAAAGCTCTTCAAATTTGGTAGGTGAAAGAAATAATAACTGCAGACACCTCAGAAATGATCCTCTAACTGGAACAAAGTTAAGCAGAGAATCTTACCTTGATGTTTTTCTCAGAAAAGTTTTTGCAATATCAACTTACAAACATGGCCTCACATGCAAAGGTGATCTCAACCCATAAAAATCCAGAAAGAATTTGGAACCGGTGAGTTTAGAACAACAGAGTTCAAACATAAGCCACACAGCAAAACATAAAATTAAACACTGATATCTCCAGGGACACTGTCAGAATGATACTATTATATATCCTTCCATAAACACATCCAAGTGTGAAGTTTGGGCCATATCTAATAACATGGTAAGTTTGAGCCCTCTTGGTCACTTTAGCTCATTTCCCATTGGCCATATCTAATAGCATGGTAAGTTTGGGCCCTCTCAGTCATTTAGCTCATTGGCCAAATGACTGAAGAGCTTTACTAATAATGCTAAGTCTCAAAGCCTCAAAACATTAGAAGGCACATTTGCACAGATTGTACAAGTTACTCATTGTCTCTTTCCCTCTACTCACAATACCATCCTCAATGTATGTGTGTTGCACCCTAGACGACCTCTCTGCACAAGCTGCCCATGCTGGACATTCAAGCTCCTCTTTCAACCAATGCTAGAACTATAGACTCCTCAAATGCACTGTTAAAAATGTAAGCGTACAAGTTACAATGGTGCTCGTTGTTATGAAGTTGGACTTCATTCTTAAACCTTCTGCTACACTTTACTACAAAAAGATACCCCAGGTTTTCCTACATAGATAGCCACCCCTCAACAGGTATATTGAATCATTTCAGATTCCAAGAGCAAGTCATCATTTCTGTGCTCTTTTTCCAAGTGTGGACTATGAGCACATGTATAACCATCATTGAATTGTTGGAAACTCATGAACAACAGGTCAGTTCAGCCTATTTTTCGCCAAGCAAAAATAATAATAATAATAATAGAATTCAAAATTGCAGTATCTCTTTTATATGAAAATTTAGAATCAAAGTCCCAGCAGTGTACCTCCTTGCTATAAACATTTGAGGCATCCAGTTCCAATAGTCACCACTCCATGCATTAATCTTGTGAATTGTACCTTCCGGTCCAGAAAGCCCCAAAATTTTGGGTCTAAAAACTGGAATTACAGCTTGCTAGTGTTTCTTTTTCTTTTCTAAGGGGGGAAATAAATTCCAAATTTTTGGAAGTTTCAGAGTTCGCCAAAATTTGAAGGAATTCTTTAAACAAGGATATATTTGCAAAACAATTGTAAAAAATACTGCGCATTCTACAAATTAACAATCTTTGAAATGTATTTTTATAAGCATTTTCTGAGCTTTGCACATATTTGCTCCAAGGACTTGAACCTTCTTAACTAAATACTTACTATCTAGTCTACAAATTAATAATCTTTGAAATATATTTTTATAAGCATTTTCTGAGCTTTGCACATCTTTGCTCCAAGGACTTCAACCTACTCCAAGGACTTCAACCTACTCTGAGCTTTGCACATATTTGCTCCAAGGACTTCAACCTACTTAACTAAGTACTTACCTAGCTACCTACCTACCTGCCTACCTACCTACCTGCCTACCTACCTACCTAGCTAACTAAATACTTACCTAGCTACCTACCTGCCTGCCTAGCTAGCTACATGCCGAGCCACATGTCCACCTAGATAGCTACCTACTTACCCACCTATCTACCCATCTGCCTACTCACCTACCTAATGGAAGGGGAAGATATAATTAGCAGCAGCAAGAACACCTCCAACAGTTGGAAAAGTAGGTAAAACCTAGTACATCAACAACTATGGAAGCATAACAGAATCTAGCGACAGCTACTTACAAAGAATCAGCTTGCACACTGTAGATGTGTGAAGAAAGTAGAGGGCAACAGCAAAAAGCCTTGTGACCTGCAAAAAGATACTCAAAACCTGCTCTAAAACACGCTTCAGCAAGAAACCCTAACCCTAGAGCTGAGGAAGCTTCAAAATATGATGTGCCATGACCTTGTGTATTTATAGCTTTGAAGTTCCACGAAAAATCACCTCAAAAAAGCTCAAAAAAGACTTCCACGATTTGTGGCATAAATCCTGCCGAAAAATCTGAAAGTGCATTTCTTTGATTTTTTTTTATGATTTTTCATAGCTTTTCATATTCCTTTTGGTTAGATATAATCTAAACCATAGATTTACATGTTTTTCTAACTTTACATCAGTGCCATTGGTCAAAATTTGAGTGAAAAGCACTTTTAGATCAGAAATTAGGGTTTGAATTTTCGATAGATTTCAGGTGTCAGATGGTAGAATGTGATATACCATTAGAAAGCTCTCAATGAGTACCTTGCAATGAGCCAATAAAAATTTATGACCATATTTGACCCAAATTTGACTAAATCCCAAAAGGAAATCTCGCAATTTGGCCAATTTTGACACTGTTTTCCAACAAAATTACAGCCATTGGATTAGATAAAGGAGATTTTGCCATGTGTCCAATTTCAAAGTTGACTTATAAAGAACTTTTGACTTTGAGCAGAAATTAGAGTTAGACTTTTGATCCCCAAAATCTTGTCCATTTGCTCTATATCATCTATCATTTGAAAGCTCTTGAATCGTAATGTCCTAATCTGAAATTATATTTTCTGCCAAATGTGACCAATTTTTACCATATTTTGTGCAAAGTTGACTTTGCCA
>CM035407.1:103724694-103734694 GCA_020310875.1 Ceratopteris richardii
AAGGGGAGCTACTCAGGCCTCTAGAAGAGGAATTGTAAATTTTATGCATCAAATATTGAAGCTCAGATGTATGCTTATGTGTATTGTCAAAAGAGTTTTCACTTTACACACAAACTAGCCAATGGACATATTTTGTTGTATAGAATTGCTCATCAAATTTTTTGATAACATGCTTCTATCTTGTGAAGAGCAGGTTTTGTGAATAAAATTATTCCTGGAGCATTCCTAATGCTAGGATGTGCATGAAAAGTAGCAGCAATAGTTGTGCAAGAAAGAGCATGAATAGAACGATAGTTGTTACCAAACTTTTTAGAAACATGTACTAAAGTTTTTAGTGGACTTGGGAACCGAATGCTCCAGTAATGTGTAGCGGACTTGACTTTTTTGTTGGCCCAATAATGATCATTTGAATGTTCAAATACCTTCATTATTCATGGTAGTGCATTTTTTTTTGGCTCTATGCATTGACTCACTTTGTGCTCCTCTAATAGAGCCAGGATCCTTGATTTTTAAGATCTGAGTTATTGTGTATATACTGTTGTGTATATACCACACACACAATAGTATATAATGTTATATATACTGTTTGTTGTGTATATATCATGGATACACACAATAGTACATATATACCTCCATAATAGTATATACACAACAATAAATACATACATACATACACACATACATACATACTGTTAATACTATTGTATATATAGATAGCAAGTATATAACATTAAAAATATATAATAGCAGTATATAACAGTATATACATATAATGTTATGTGTATACATGTATGTATTGTTGTGTATATGTACTGAGAAGTTGGTGGAAGATGCTGAGAAATGCAAGTCTCAAGATGACGAACATAGTATGAGAGTAGAGTCTAAGAATTCTCTTGAGAATTATTCTACAACGTGAGGAATACAATTAACTATGATAAGATTGCAGGGAAGATTGATGTTGCAGATAAGAAGAAGATTGAAGATGTTGTGGAGCAGGCAATACAATGGCTGGATCACAGTCAGCTTGCAGAGGAAGATGAGTCAAGGTGAAAGAGCTAGAAAGTATTTGTAATCCTATTATTGCTCACATGTATCAGGGAGGTATTGATATTCCTCCAGGTGCTTATGTTCAACAACATAAACACCTGAATATGGCCAAAAGGGCAGGCCATTATTGGGGATGCACCACTCGACAGAGATTGATGTATTGTTTTTTATGGGGTTCTAAAAACATTTGAAAAAGTGCAGTAAGTTCTAAAGGAATCATGAAGGATTTTGTAGGTTACAATGAGAAGGTTGCAATGATGAAGCTTATCGACAATATAGAGAAGGTGAAAGAGTTTTACTTTGGAAAGCTGCATCATATAGAAATCTTAGGCCATAGCCCTGAACTTGAGTAAATACCAATCTTTTAAGTAGTTTAGAAAATCCTTTACGCTGCTGGTAACAGTCCAGAGGTGATGGAAAACTAGACAACCTAATGTGTAAAACTGGACAAGCTGATGTGTATCAATATCAAGCAAAACTGGACAACCTGATGTGCGTGGAAAGTTTTGGAGTTCTTAATCTATCAGCTAGTAATGTAGTAATTAAAGTATATTTGGAGTTTGTCTCATTCTGCTTAGTAGTAGTACATGTCACAAATGTTTAATAGCAAATTTTTTCCTGGAGTCTGCCCAAGTAGTCAAGTTCATAATCTATTTGGGGGACAAATGAACTACATCATGGTATATGTTCTGCAAATCTATGGGATTTCAAATGTATTGGGGCCTACATAAGTGGTATGTCTCTTGGAGGCTTCTCCACAAGTCTTTGTGTTCTTCAACTACTCATAAGTTACAAAAGTGAGGTGCCCTTTGAAGTCTGCTCAACAATGTAGGCTCTAAATCATCAAGATTTGTCCTTTAAATGAAGGGCTTGTTAGGTATATGGATTGAGTAGCTTGCTTTTGTGTTGCAACTTGGTATAGTTTTGATGATTAAAGGTATGTCTGTATGTATCAGGTTTTTGTTAACAAACTTGCAAATATTATAACTGCAATATTGGTCCAGGGTTGAAGGGTCTTCCAGCTGCATTTTGAATATAAGTGCTTTCATGTGATACCTTGCAAGTTCATGCTCATGGTGTGTGTGTGTGTGTGTGTATTGTGGGGTCCATGTATGAGCATACATTCAATCTTAGTTCTATATCCACTATGGCACACTGATGAATAGTGGTGATGACATAGTATTGTGTCGATGCTATGTATAATGTAGCTCATCTGCCATATAGTCGTGGTTAACTACCATAAGTTTATAATTCCACTTTCATTGGAAGATAAATTTTGGGGTTTACCAAGACTCAATCTAGTATATATTTGGTATCAACCATCTTCACATAGGATAATAATAGGTATGGATCACATGCATCGGTATGGCATTGCATGATAATAATAGGTGCATTGGTATGGATCATAAGCATATGATAATAATTGAGCAAATAAAGCTGAAGCCTTTCTTGCAGTTATGACTATTTCTCTCCAAGTTGTCTGGGGTTGGATTCTATGATAGCTATGAAGTCATGAAATTACATATTTGGGCAACAAGAGTATTTCATTTTGATCGGGAAGTCTTGATAGGATGATTTATTTATTTGATGCACACCTATCTTATCCTATTTGATTACTTGATTTTTTACACTCTATAATTTGAAACGAAGAAGATTACAAAGAAAAGATAGTAGAAGTGATTTAGGATAGTGAACAATATCAAATAGTCAAACATTTGTATATTTTTAAGGGAGCTTACTATAAAAATTTGCCTATTTTTTAATGCTTAAAATAGAATTTCTAAACAAAATTCGCCAACTTCTCTATATTTCAAATGGAAAATATTATAAAGATTCGCCAAAATATTTATACTTATAATATGAGATAATTAGAGAAATTCGCCCATATTTATATACTTTTCAGTGAGGGGGGTGGTCTTATTTTTTACCCTGATGGAGACTCAAATAGACCTTATATGCATGTGATAAGTGCAAAGAAATGCACTATGTACTTTGGAGCATCAAGGAGAATGAGTCGATACAAAACAGATAGGTTCGCAGGTCGACTAGATAAAAAAACTTACTATCTATGGAAGAGACAATGAACTTCAAATGCCCATAGCGACCAGCGTGAATACAATTAGAAAAAATCCTTTTATGGGAGTGATACACATAGGGTTGAGTGTATGGAATGCACAAAAGTATAAGGAATAAGCAAAATATGCATATACATATACATATACATATACATATGCATGTACATATACATATACATATACATATACATATACATATACATATACATATACATATACATATACACATACATATACATATACATGTACATTTGCATATGCATATGCATATACATATACATATATGTATACATATACATATACATATACATATACATATACATATACATATACATATACATATACATATACATATACATATACATATACATATACATATACATATACATATACATATACATATACATATACATATACATATACATATACATATACATATACATATACATATACATATACATATACATATACATATACATATACATATACATATACATATACATATGTTAAAAGTCAAGCTTCAAGCTAAAAATTCATGGGGAATCTTTTATGGACATGTGGAGCAATCAAAGGAAGCCAAATTCCACGAGATTCCATCAAGAAAAGTCACTCAACCACTCCCCAATTCATCTGAACTAAATCCTCCAAGTTATGAGGCTGATTTGGAAAGGTAGTTCCTAGATTTTAGGGGCACACTTCTCACTATAAAAGAAGCATGTATCCCGACTTCTTTTGGGCCATCTTCTTGGAGTTTTAGCTCATGTAAAGTGAGCACTAAGTGCTGGAGTTGTGATAAGAAAGCCCCTTGCTTAAGCTAGCCCCTTGCTTGCTTGCTTGTTTTGTTTTAGTAGGCATATCTATGTGTGTGTGCAGGCAGTGTTGCAACTCTCTACCTGAGTTGTTAGCATTGGTTCTCCCTTATATTGTATCCATTTGATGTAATTATTGTCTAATTGGATAGATATTAGAGTCTATTTTATGCCCACAAAATCTCTAGAGCATTCTCTGAGTAATCTGGGAGCAACATTCATTTTAGTGAACTTGTGTGATTGATATCTCTCTTGGTGTGTAGGCTCTGTTGGAAATATTTTGCTCTCTGTCATTGGGTAGCTATTAGAGCAGTCTAAACTTGACCAAAGTTTGAGATTCATTCTCTGTACAATATCTGAGAAAAGCTTGCTGGAGTGAAGTGAGTTCTCTGCTTGACTAGCAATTGTGAGCATTCAACTAGCTAATGTTGTAGACATTGTTTCTCTTTGTGTAAGCATCCATTTGAAGTGAATTTTGTTTTGTTGGAAAGCTCTTGGTGTCTACTACAGGTCTACAAAAGCTCACTGGAGTTCTCTGCATAAGCTCTGAGTATGAGCATTTTTGGTGTGCAGAGGTCAAAGAAGTATACCTGTGGAGGTCATTCACGCTTCGTCGTTGCTTAGGGGTTGAGACACTTCCCCCATCAGTGGTATCAGAGCATTTGGGCATCTTGGAGGTATCACATACAAGCAAGAAGACCTCTTGGAGTTGGTGGGTGAAGATTTTCATCAACAAAAGCTTCTTGGAGGTAGCTCACATCAAGGGGGAGCTATTCTAAGTTTCAAGAGCACAAGGTGTCCATCTAACAAAAGTTTAGGATTGAGGTAACCTCAGATCCTCATTTTCATTTTACACACATTGGAGCATTATCCAAGGGCTAGGTCAAGTATCAAAGACTAGATATGGGAGACTTCAACACTCAAATTGAAAAGCTAGACAAAGGGAACTATCAACCATGGAAATTTAGGGTCTCCAACTATCTTATGGGCAAAGGCCTTTGGGGGTTGATTAGTGGAAGTGAACCAAGACCTAGGTTGGATGAGAATCCAACCAATGACCAGAGAAGGGCCTTTAGGGAATGAAATGAAAGAGACAAGAGGGTTATCTTTATTCTTTTCCAACACATTAGCAATAGCATGATCGGCCATATCCAAGACTTGGATTCAAGCATGAAGGTATGGGAGACACTTGAAAGGATTTATTCAACAAGCACCGAAGCAAGGAAGATCCAACTCAAGAATGAGCTCAACAACCTTAGGAAGAGCTCAGGGAGTAGCATAAATGACTACATACTTAAGGTCAAGGAGTTATCAGATGCATTTGGATCCATTGGAGGCCACGTAGACGATGACGATCTTGTGGCTTATACTCTAATGGTTTGAGAGATGATGAGAACTGGAAACCGTTTACCACTTCAGTTTATATAAGGGATAATCTTCCCGATTTTGAGCAATTGGTTGCTCTCATGGTCACCGAAGAAATGAACATAGGTGGAAGTTCAACTAAAAGCAAGGATGCACAAGTTTTCTATGCAGGTAATCAAAGGGGCAAAGGAAGACGAGGACAAGGAAGGGGCAAAGGAAGGTTTGGAGGAAGGCAAGGCCACTCAAACAATCAAGGACATGACCAAGGCACCTCATCACAAAGAGGGAGAGGAAGAACAAGAGGAAGAGGAGGACGACATCAACAAAGCAGGAACCAAGATGGCGAAGGATGTTACATATGTGGCAAGTTTGGCCACTATGCTAGAGATTGCTACCAAGGAGGAAACCAAAGGAGCTATAATCAAGGTTCTTCATACAAAGGCCAAGGTAATTATGCTTCTACAAGTTCAGAAAATGACAATCTCTTGATGATGCACATGAATGGGAATTCAAGCAAAGTAGATAACACTTGGTATATTGATAGTGGATGTAACAACCATATGAGTTGCAATGCTTCTTGGTTTACTAATCTACATGTTCCCAAAGATAAAGGACATGTAGAAACAGGTGATGATACAGCCCATGAGATCTCCCATGTTGGAGATGTAGCTTTGGATGACAAGGAGGAAGGAAGATGTCTCAAGGATGTCTTGCATGTACCTACTATCACAAAGAACTTGGTGTCCGTTGGGCAAATGGTTGAAAGAGGCTATCAAGTAAGGTTCAACAAAGGTGGATGCTTTGTGGAGAACCCTAAGCAAGGTTACAAGGTCATAGCAAGAGGAAAGAAGCAAGGGAGACATTTCACTTTGGAGGTAAATTCTCATTCCACTCAACATGTCTACTTCACATATGGAAACAAGAGGATTTTGGAGTTGGACTTGTAGCACAAGAGGATAGGTCACATCAACATAAAAAGAATGAAGGAAATGCAATTCAAGAGGCTGGTTGAAGGTCTTCCCAACTTCCAAGGACAAGGTATGAAGCATATATGTGAATCTTGTCAACTAGGGAAGCAAGTGAGACTTGCATTCAAGAAGAGTGGCTACATAAGCCAACATCCATTGGAGTTGATACATACAGATGTGTGGGGGCCAACCAAAGAGCAATCCATTGGAGGTAACAAGTACTTTGTCACTTTTAATGATGATTGCACAAGGATGGTTTGGGTTTATTTCATAAAAAACAAATTAGATGTGTTTACATGTTTCAAAGCATTCAAGGCAATGGTAGAGAAGGAAACAGGTACATATATCAAGAAGCTAAGGTCCGATGGAGGGGGAGAATATTTCTCCAATGAGTTTTCTGATTTTTTAATGGATCAAGGTATCAAGAGGCAAGTAACATGCAGGTACACACCCCAACAAAATGGAGTAGCAGAGAGAAAGAATAGATACATTGCCAAGATCACTAGAGCAATGCTTAATGAGATGAATGTACCTAACATGTTTTGGAGTGATGCAGCAAATACCGCCGTGTATCTAATGAATAGGGCTCCTACCTCAGGGATCCATGGCTTGACACCATATCAAGCCTATTATGGTAAGAAACCTGATCTTTCCCACTTGAAGAGATTTGGATGTACTTGTTATGTACATGTGCCAAGTGAATTGAGGCACAAGCTACAACCAAAGGCAGAAAAGTGTGTGTTTCTAGGATATTCAAATGATCATAAAGGTTACAGGTGCTTCAACCCAAACACAAAGGACTTGAGGATATCAAGGGATGTAGCATTTGATGAGCTACTCCCTTGGTATAAGAAGTATGATTGTATGCAAGACTATGAAGAAGAAAAGCATGGACATGATGAAGAACAAATTGACCTAGAGCTAAGCGGCCCAAGGTGTTCCATCAATGAAGATAGTTTAAGCATGAACTAACCATGGAGGGGGAGATCTTCATCAAGCTATGAAGCACAATCAATCAACAAAGGCAAAGAAACATTGGTGGAGTTGGATGAAGAAGGTAATGAAGTTGAAGATGATGAAGGACACATGATGGAGAAAGAAGCCACGTCAAAGAAAGAGATCAAGTTCCCAAGGCAAAGGAGGTTTATTCCTCCAAAAGGTGAAGAAAGAAAGTCTTCTAGAGTTAAATATCTAACTCAAAGGTTTACTTATGATTCATACATGGCAACGCACTATGCATATATGAACAAAGTAGTAGAAGACCATGAGCCCGATTGCTATGAAGATGCAAGCAGGTACACCGAATGGAAAGAGGCAATGCAAGAAGAGATCGACGCACTTGATGAAAATCAAACATGGACTCTAGTGCCCAAGAAGGAGATCATGAAGGTAATAGGTAATAAGTGGGTGTATAAAGTAAAGAGGAATTCAGATGGATCTATTTCTAGGTTCAAAGCAAGATTGGTGGCCAAGGGTTTTGCACAAACCTATGGAGTGGAATTTGAAGAGACATTCAGCCCCGTGGCAAAGATGAGCACCATTAGGACACTCATTGCAATGGCTGCTAGCAAAGGATGGAAGCTTTTCCAATTGGATATCAAGAATGCCTTTCTCAATGGAGACTTGGAAGAAGAGGTATACATGGAGCAACCACTAGGTTTTGTTCATAAAGAGTTTCCACATCATGTTTGCAGGTTGAAGAAGGCACTTTATGGCCTAAAGCAAGCTCCAAGGGCTTGGAACCAAAGATTGGTTGACTATTTGATCAAATGTGGTTACAATCAATGCAAGGCGGATCCATCTCTCTTCATCAAACAAAGAGGAGAACTTGTAGTCTACATGTGTGTGTATGTAGATGATCTTATCATCACAGGTAATGATACAAAGGGCATTGATGAGATCAAGGCAAAGCTTGGAAAGGAGTTTAGGATATCTGATCTTGGAGATCTTAGGTGTTTTCTTGGCATTGAAGTTGTATACAAAGAAGAAGGTATTATGCTTATTTCAAATCCCATGGAAGTTAATGTAAAGCTAAGCTCCATTGATGGAGAGCCATTAGAGGATGTAACTTTGTATCGATCTATTGTAGGCTCTTTCAATTATGCCACAATAACTAGGCCTGACATAGCATATGGAGTTGGAGTGTTATCACAATTTATGCATAGTCCAAGGACTACACACTTGCAAGCTGCAAGAAGAATGTTACGATATCTCAAGGCCACTATAAATGAAGGATTTTTCTATTCATTTGATGATGATATGCAGGTCAAAGCTTATTCTGATGCGGATTGGGCAAGTTCCAAGGAGGATAGAAGAAGTACAAATGGTTACCTAGTCATGCTAGATAGCAGGATCATCTCATGGATTTCAAAGAAGCAACCCACGGTGGCATTATCTTCCACCGAGGCTGAGTATAGAGCTTTGGCTCAAGTCACATGTGAGTTAATGTGGAGTAAGAAGTTATTTATGGAGCTTAATTTGCAGGTTGACATATATCCAATTTTTTGTGACAACATGAGTAGCATTCATCTAGCATCGAATCCTGTCTATCATGCTAGAACCAAGCATATTGAAGTGCACTATCACTTCATAAGGGAAAAGGTGATATCCAAGGAAGTTTCAGTACATCATATTGGTACCAAGGACCAAGTTGCCAACATGTTTACAAAGGCTTTGGATGGAATGAAGATTTCAAAATTCAAGCAATGCATCAACATGAAGGAGCTTGGATGAGGATGATGAACTGAAGCTTGAGGGGGAGTGTTAAAAGTCAAGCTTCAAGCTACAAATTCATGGGGAATCTTTTATGGACATGTGGAGCAATCAAAGGAAGCCAAAAGCCACTACATTCCATCAAGAAAAGTCACTCAACCACTCCCCAATTCATCTGAACTAAATCCTCCAAGTTAGGAGGCTGATTTGGAAAGGTAGTTCCTAGATTTTAGGGGTACACTTCTCACTATAAAAGAAGCATGTATCCCGACTTCTTTTGGGCCATCTTCTCGGAGTTTTAGCTCATGTAAAGTGAGCACTAAGTGCTGGAGTTGTGATAAGCAAGCCCCTTGCTTGCTTGTTTGTTTTGTTTTAGTAGGCATATCTATGTGTGTGTGCAAGCAGTGTTGCAACTCTCTACCCCTGAGTTGTTAGCATTGGTTCTCCCTTATATTGTATCCATTTGATGTAATTATTGTCTCATTGGATAGATATTATAGTCTATTTTATGCCCACAAAATCCCTGGAGCATTCTCTGAGTAATCTGGGAGCAACATTCATTTTAGTGAAGTTGTGTGATTGATATCTCTCTTGGTGTGTAGGCTTTGTTGGAAATATTTTGCTCTCTGTTGTAATGGCTGGTTCTCCTTCTCTATTCATCCATTTGCTATGATTTTTGTGTCATTGGGTAGCTATTAGAGTGATCTAAAGTTTACCAAAGTTTGAGATTCATTCTCTGTATAATCTCTGAGAAAAGCTTGCTGGAGTGAAGTGAGGTCTCTGCTTGACTAGCAGTTGTGAGCATTCAACTAGATCATGTTGTAGACATTGTTTCTCTTTGTGTAAGCATCCATTTGAAGTGAAATTTGTTTTGTTGGAAAGCTCTTGGTGTCTACTACAGGTCTACAAAAGCTCACTTGAGTTCTCTGCATAAGCTCTGAGTATGAGCATTTTTGGTGTGCAGAGGTCAAAGAAGTATACCTGTGGAGGTCATTCGCGCTTCGTCGTTGCTTAGGGGTTGAGA
>CM035407.1:103739694-103749694 GCA_020310875.1 Ceratopteris richardii
CCTTGCTTGTTGTCTTCATACCTTGGTTGATTGTTGACATATTTGTACACCTCTATGGATTCCCATAATTTTGTTTGAACCATGTCTAGAACTAGTTGCTGTATTTGGTGTACAAAGTCAAAATAATTGATTTTATTTGAATTGAAATGATTTTTCTAAGTGAATTTGAGGTTCATACTATGTGATCTATGTTTCAAGGAATGTGTATACTTTTTTCTTTCATATGATGGATTTTTTTCTTTTGATAAAGATACACTTGATGAGAAATTTTCATCATGGTCACTACCATAGAATCTTGAGAGGCTATTTACATGAACACAAAACATGATTTATTGTGTTTATATTTAATATGTGTGTTAAAGGATTTTCTCAAATTCTCTTTGTAGAAGGTGTGTGATTTTTTGAAAAATTATCAAAAAAGGACACTTAAGTGTCCTATTTTGGTACCAAACTAGTGTTAAGCAAAGCCTTGTGACTTGTTTTTTTCTTTGTTGCCACTTATTTACTTTAGGAATACATAGAGTGTACACTTTGAAAAAAAATACAAACAAAAAATCAAAAAGTGATCGAAAACATATCCTAGCATGCAACTAGGACCATCATCACCTACTAGGACAGATACACTCATGGAACAATATTCCGTAGATCCTATTAAGACCATGAGTACTAGGATTGCCAATCTAGAAAGCACACTTCACAACCTCTTGGAACACGTGCGTGGTTCCAAGAAAGAGGAAGATGTGTATGAGCCTGACTTGCCAGGGATGGAGGTACATGCTCCAGATAAGCATCCAGCTCCAAAAGTCCCTAGACATAGCATCCTAGTCAGAGAGGCCAGATGGCAGCTTAAGGATTTTAAGCCGCCTACATACCATGGCTCGACTAGCACTAGGACTGTTGATGTTGTTGAGCAGTGGCTCAACAAGTGGGAGTAGTGCTTTCGTTTGTGTCATATCATGGACAATAGGCACAAAATTCATTAGGCCACGTATAACCTTATGAATGTCGCCCATAAGTGGTGGCGCAAGATAAAACAAGATAAGAAAGAGCCCAAGACTTGGGATTAGTTCAAGGTCTTGTTCTATAACAATTTCGTATCGTCTGCTGAGAGGTCTAGAGTGCTAGACACATGGTTCTTCATCAGTCAGAAGAATCAAATTGTTTAGGAGTACTCAGATAAGTATAGAGAGGTACTTCTTAAAGTACCTGATACTATCCCTGAGTTTCTTCAAGTCCACAAGTTTATCTTGGGACTTAGAGATGATATTAGACCTTTGTTGAGGAAGGAGAGATGTCAGTCCTTGGCACATGCCACGAAGATGGCTTTAGCCTATGAGGATGGCCATAGGGGCAGCGGCTTCCATGGTCAAAGGTCCTCATGGCCTAAGGTAAGTTGACCCTTCCACACACCTACTCCTGGCTTAATTAGTGCACAACCTTGTAGAGAGGCTAAGCAGGTGCACATGATCAAGCAATTGCAGGAGGTAAAAGGAAAGTGTCTACTCTCGTTGAGAGGATGTATAATAAGTTTATTCTTACCCCTCAATAGAAAGAGAAGGCAATGAAAGAGGGGTTATGCTATGTTGATATATGTAGGTAGTGATGTGTGTGAACACTCTAGGACCGCTGAGGCACTTTTTTCCCTCTTTAAGAGGTTTTTTTTCCCAGCTTGTATATATGCCTACTGCCCTAATGGGTTACTTATCTTCGTACATTCCAATGGTAATACATTCAATCTTGTGTGTTGTGCTCTAAGCTTCTTCTTCTTCCTTGTGTTTTTCACGTGCTTTCGTAGACCTCAAACTCCAACAATTAGTATCAGAGCAGGACGCCACCATCTAGGGCATCATCGACACCCCTTTGGTCGTAGTCTCAAAATCGGACGAATTTTGGCATGCATACTCAAGGTGGTTAGGAGATAAAAACAGGTTCGTCTTGTGTGCCAAAATCACGATCTGAGCTCAATTCAGCCTTCGAACGCACTATCATAGTGCTTGTGCAGGCTATTTTGTCTTTTCGTGGCAAAGATATATATATAGGTTCTGGTTCACTAGTATAAGCATCTCAAAGTTTTCTACAGGTTTAGTAGAATTTGTCAGGGTAGTTCTATTCAAATTTTTCAGATACAATCATTTTTTTGCATCAGGGTATTTTAGTCAGTGGCCATGGCTGAAAGTAGTGATGTATTTTGTATGTTGGCTATTGAGGATAAGTTGGATGGTACGATTTTCCCATTGTGGGCTTATATGATGCAGCATGTATTGGTCACAAAAGGACTATGGAATATTTTGCAGGGTGTTGAAAAACGTCCTGTTACACCTACAAATGCAGGTACTGAAGCTAATGCAGACGACATTGAAGATGATGATATTCTTCATGTTCCTATTCGTGCTGCAGTTTCTACTACACCTACTATAGAGAAAATTTGGTTGGATGGTAGAGATGCTCATGCACATGCATTGATAGCTTTGTCTATCAAACATGCCATTATTCCTCACATTCACTCTTGCAAATAGCTAAGGATCCTTGGGATACACTTACCATGTTGTACTAGGCTAGGAATGAGGCTCATGTTGCTTACCTCCAAAAACAATTGGAGAGCGAGCATATGAATGAATGTGATTCTATGGACATTTTTGTAACAAAGATCAAAGATTTGATGGAACAGTTAATTTTTGCTGATGAAGTCTTGCCTAACAGTTCACTTGTGCAAACTGTTCTGAATGGTCTTCATGATTCATACAAGAGTTTTGCTTCTACTCTTCGTTTGATGATGAAAGGCAATCCAAATGCCTTAACATTTGAGGATTTAGTCACTGTTCTATTGCAGGAAGATCAACCTAGATAGAACAAGTCCATTATGTGTGTTGCAGATCAAGCTTTCCTGGCTAGTCAGAAGGGCAAAGGTAAATGGAGCTCTTCTACTAGTAAGCAGAAATGTGCTAATTCTACACAATCAAAGAAGGAAGACAAAGAAGAGAAGAAAATAGAAAAGAGAAAATTGTTTTGCAAATACTATAAAGCACATGATCATCTCATAAAGACCTGTCCAAAACTGGCTGCTAAAGAGGCAAAGAAAAAAGAGGCTAGAATGGTTTTTGTGCTAGAGTTAGACCTCTACGGAAGCACGTGAACAACACAAGGAAGATGGAGAAGCTTGGAGCACAACACAAAATACTGAATGTATTGCCACTAGAATGTACAAAGATAAGTAACATGTTAGGGCTATAGGCATATATACAAGCCGGGGGAAAAAACCTCCTAAAGAGGGAAAAAAAGTGCCCTGGTGGTCCTAGTATGTTCATACACATAACTACCTAAATATATCAACAAAAACCCCCTGGGAGTGATGTGGTGAACAAGGATCTTGCACTCATGTATAAGGAAGTGCCAAGCTATGTGGAATCAATCCACAAAAGGAAGTAATCCCAAAGCTTTGCGGAAAGCTTCAAACTTCTCCCTAGATAGAGCCTTCATGAAAAGGTCTGCAATGTTCTCCTCCATGGGCACATATGCCAAGATGATCTCTCCAATAGAGAACCTCTCCCTCACATAATGATAATGCACCTCAATGTGCTTTGTGAGAATGGAACACAGGGTTCCTCGCAACTGCCAATGTTCTCTGACTGTCAGTGAAGATGGTGGTGGTAGAAGATTGACCAACACCCAAATAATCCATAATGCATCTGAGCCACACATACTCATAACTCATTGTGAAAGCTGCCCTATACTGAGCCTCACAACTGGTAGTGGCCACAATAGGTTGTTGCTTGCTCAACCAAGATATACATGAGCTACCAAGCATGAAGCAAAAGCCACTAGTGGACACACGAGTGTCATAGCAACCAGCCTAGTCATTGTCAAAAAAATCATGCAAATCTGGTAGTAGTGATCCCCCCTTGGGATAAAACAATCCAAGTAGTCGAGTACCACTCAAATAACAAAAGATGCACTTAACTACCTGGCAATGCATAAACATGCTCATCCGTGAGATAGAAAACTCAATATCTGGCCGAGTAATGTATAAGTAAACTAAGCATCCAAATAGCCTGTTGATAGAGAACAACATCAAATGCATCTCCAACATCATGAAGACTAAATCATAAACCTATCTCCATAGGAGTGGCAATAGGCTTACAGTCCTTAAGCCAAAACGCTACAATAATGTGTCAATATATTTTGTTTCACACAAAGTTATTCCACCATCGACTTGCATAAACTAAATGCCCAAATAATGATGCAAATGCCCCAAATCAGACATCTCAAATGAGGCATGCAAATCATCCTTAAAATCGGCAATATGCTTCTCATGAGGACCAATGAGCAAGATGTCATCAACGTACACAACAATGATCAGAAGCACATCATTTGCATGCTTAACATATAAGGTGCTCTTAGTTGGATTGTTCTCAAAACCATGTGCAATCAGATAGGCATGTATCTTTTCATACCAATCATGTGGTGCTTGCTTTAAACCATATAATGCCTTCTTTAACCTGCACACCTAGTTTTCATGCCCTTTCTGCACAAAGCCATGGGGGTAAAAAACATACACTTCTTCATGCAAGTCACCATCTAGTTTGAAAAACTGGGGGTTTGTTAGCTAGAACATCTAACTTGGATGTTTACTCTCAACGGACATTACCTTGATTTATTTATTTTTAACCCAACTGGAGGACCGATGTGTCCTAATGGACCTAAAAAATCCTATGTAAACTATAGGAGGTAGCTTGCCATTTACTTTGGTCAACCATACTATAACTTGCCCAAGTCAAATCCAAAATAAGCATTATCCAATTAAGGACACTTTTCTCAAAAGACTTTAGCTAAAAGTTATTGGGAATTGTCAAACAAATGAGTAATACCTAACTTCTCTATTCTAGAGTGTACTGGACTCTATAAAGTCATTTATGCTATATAACTTGAAGCAAACTCAAATGAATAGTTCAACTTAGACTTATAATTTGTTGAATATTGAAAGCGTTCTTGTACAAAATATCTATCTGGGATGTTTAATGTAGTTACCTGGTTCTAATTGGCTAACCCTCGATTTTTATAAAAAGAATCAGATACTGTATCTGAGTCAAATCCAAAAGATTCAAAAAGCAAAAAGAAAGAACTAAAACTCTATACAATCAATTCAAACTTCAAAGATACGAAAACTTGTGAAGAGTCAATTTCTAGATTATTCAAGACTTTAACTATTCAAAGATCTGTATCAACAAGGTATTGAAGAAATTTTCCTATCTTTAAGAGAAAGAAGCTGGATTCTCAAAAAGATTCAAAGAAAATCTAAAACATCATCCAACCACAAGATACTAGTGTGTTATCTAACTCAGTGTGTCGAGTCACTGAGGTTCTATTGATGAGTTTTTTACTCATTAATGCTTCACTTGAGACTAAGTTCATGCCTATATTCAATCAATTCTTGTGCATTGCTTTGAGTTAAAGAACTAAATTTAACGAGTTACACTATGAACTTGGTGCTTGAATTAGTTAGTATATGTTGGATTTTATTGACCTCCAAAATATAGCTAGAAGTAGGTGGAATCCCCTAGGAACAAGTTGACCTTCTCACAAACTTCATCACAGAAAACCAGTCATGCTTGCAGAGCTTACTATTCTCTACTCACTCAGAATTTTTTAAAATTGTTTTAATCACATACAGTAGAGCCAAGAGCTTTCCAATGAGCCAAAGAAAACCTCAATTTAGATAAATATACAAGGAGGTATGACCTCTGCAAGTTTGAGCTTTAATAGGGGTGAACCCGAGAACACACACTACTTACAGAGAGTACTGCTCCTAGTCACAACTCCAATGATTATGAAAATTGACAATATGAAAATAGACACTAAGAGCTTTCAAATGAGCTATGAAACATGTAATTTGAATATATAATGAGGGAGATACAAGCTCTGCAATCTCTACATACAAAACTACAATAGCGTAGAGATACACATATGACTCTTTTGACTTCCTACAAGATCACGACTTCTCTCCTCTTTTTATAGCATGGGGAACTAATCTAAAACCTTCCTAATACATCTATATTCGTGGTAGACACTTGGGTGGAGGTATTACATGACTCAAGTGCTCAAATAAGCAAAGTATTGATGGACTTTGAGAACTAGCGACATCGACCTTCCACTAGGACATCACTGTAGCTCCCTTGTGACTCACTAATTTGACTCACCATGTTCTAGAACTCACGTGGTATTTTGGCTATCTTTTATGAATAATATGATCCTTCTTGAAGTATTTGAAGACTTCCCAAAGGTATTTACTTTATTTGAAACTTGTACCATATATAAAACAAATGTTCGCAACATTCTCCCCCTCAAGTTTCAAAGGGTATTTCCTTCATGCCAAGAATATAGTTGAATCTTTGAAGCTTTGGTCCATCCAAGGATTTGGTGAAGATATTTGCAACTTGATCCTTTGTTACCACAAAAGAAACTTGTACTTCATTGTTTATGGCCTTCTCTCGAACATAATGATAGTGTACCTCTATATGTTTTGTTCTACCATGAAAAATAGGATTTGAGGTCATATGAATGCTGCTCAAGTTATCCCCATATATCAATGGTACATCAACCTACACATTCAAGTCATGAAACAACTTTTTAAACCACATAACCTCAGTAGTAACCAATGCTAAACCTCTATACTCAGCCTTTGTAGAAGATAAAGCAACTGTAGGCTGTTTCTATGAACTCCATGTTAATGTCTTGCTTCCTGATATTACCACATATCCACTTGTGGATCTTCTGTCATCTTTGCATCTAGCCCAATCTGCATCACTAAAGACTTTAAGAGTTAGATCAGCATCATGACTATAAAATAATCCTTCGTTCATGGTACCTTTCAAATACCTAAGCACTCTTTTTGTTGCATGCATATGAGGTACTCTAGGTTCATGCATAAACTGTGACAATACTCCCATTGCATAGCATATATCAGGTTTAGTTTTTGTTGCATAAATCAAAGATCCTACCATGGATCTATACGCATTCATATCATGCAGATCATCACCTTCCTTTGCACTCAACTTTACATTACATTCCATTGGAGTAGAAAAAAAATTACATTTCTGCATACCAAACCTTTTCAGCATATCACATATATACTTTCTCTGTATCAACCACATACCTTCATCGCCATGCACAATGTCAATCCCAAGAAATTATCTAAGCAAACCAAGATCTAAAATTTTAAATTCTTTTCCCAAATTACTTTTTATCTCATCAATTGCTTTTGCATCATTCCTTGTAATCAACAAGTCATCCACATAAATGCATACATAGACACACATGTCATCTACATATTTTACATAAAGTGAAGGATCAGCATGATGTTGTGTATCCTTGCAGCATAAGATACTTTACCAATCTTGCATTCCATGCCCTTGGTGCCTATTTAAGACCATACAATGCCTTCTTTAACCTGCATACATGATTAGGTCATTTTGCATCCACATAACCATCTGGTTGTGACATATACACTTCTTCACTTTACTCACCATTAAGAAAGGCATTCTTTATATCGAGTTGATATATATTCCATCTTTTACTTGCAACTAAAGCCAACAAAGTTCTTACCGTTGCCATGTTTGCTATTGGACTAAATGTTTCCTCATATTCCAATCCTTGAGTTTGATTATATCCTTTTGCTACAAGTCTAGCTTTATATCTTGACACACTACCATCACTATTTCTTTTAATCTTAAAAACCCACTGGCAACCAATTACCTTTTGTTTTTTTCTCATACGTGAAAGAAATACTTCAATTGAAATAGAAGCCATGTGATTCTCTTTGGAAAGTATCCCCATGAAGGACACTTGGAAGGACACATGGATAAAAATTTAGACATGCAACTCCTGGACCTTTGGCATATATATGGGTGGAGTTGGATGGGTGGATACATACTCACTCACTCAAGTACTGGTAGTATTTCTTGATTCTTGTGCAGATCATTTTCTTGAAGATATGGTAAATTTCGAGTTCATCTACAATTGCGTTTTTTTTCCCACTCTCTTTCGGTTGCAATCTGTGCCTGCCCTGAGTACTACCATCTGTGCTCAATGATGGTACCTACCTAAGCTTCAGGTAGGTAAAGCCTCAGTTATTTAATGATCAAAGGATCTTCCAGCTCATGGACGAAGCATGCTCAGAGCCCACACACACAGTTAATGCACAAGGACGCCCATCGCCATCGACTCCAAAGTTTGCGCCCGATTAATTGTAGGCTTGCCTCGATTAGAGTGGCTGATTGTCTGAAGACAATGCACCAAACGGACATTGACGAAGTCACGTGGCACTGATAGAAGGCGACCAGAGCATCCATGAGCTCTCTTGTCTCTCTCTCTGTAGATGATGCCCGTTTGAGCCATCAAACCCAGCTATGTGTGTGCTACTATGTCCTCAGAGAGAGAATGAAAAAGGTGAGCATCGATTCCTACGTCTGAGTGCTGCTGCCGAGTCCTTGTAGCCTTAGAGCTCAAAGTACAAGCATTTAATGTAAAGAAGTATCCCCCCCAGCCAACCGACAGCCAGGGAGATCCCCGAGCCAACCGGCAACCGGAGAAGGAACCTCGCTCAATAAATCAACGGCCTGACTCTTGAGAGACCGCTCTACCGACAGACGATCGATTGCTGTGCAGAAGAAGATAATTTGAATTCGAATTTTTATGGTTTCCTTCCATGTCATACCTCATATGGTGTCAAATGATGAACTCCAACAATAGGTACCCTATTCATAATGTACACACTTGTGCTAACAGCTTCAGCCCAAAAAGAATTAGGCAAACACATATCATTTAGCATGCTTCTAGATGCTTTTGCTATGATTCTGTTTCTTCTTTCTGCAACTCCATTTTGTTGTGGAGTATACCTGCCATGTAACTTCTCTTTTGATACCTTCATCATACAAAAAATCAGTAAAAGCTTGAGAGAAATACTCTCCTCCTCCATCGGATCTTAGCTTCTTAACATATCTTCCAATTTGCCTCTCGACAAATGATTTAAAATTTTTGAAACAATCAAAGACTTCACTCTCATGTTTAATGAAATACACAAATGTCATTCTACTATGATCATCAATGAATGATACATAGTACTTATTACCAGCCAAGGATTCCTCTTTAGTAGGACCCCATACGTCTGTGTATATATAAGATCTAGCAATCCATTGCTTACATAGCTTGAATGCTTGAAAGATTGTCTACTCTGCTTACCCATTTGACATGCTTCACAAAGATGCACCATATGTTGCTTAGTAATATCAGGTAATCCTTCAACAATCCTCTTCTTTGATAGCTCCTTTAACCTGTGTACATTCATGTGTCCAATCCTTTTGTGCCATAGATCAAGCTCTACTATTCGATGCATACCATAAGAGAAATAGTTTGTATGATTTGGACTTACCTTGAATGTAAGCAACCTACCTTGTTTTTTACCTCTAGCAATTAACCTCCTTTGCTTTGGATCCTCAATGAAGCAGCTTGCATTGTTAAATCTTATTTGCAAACCTTTTTCTACCATTTGACCAATTGATATCAAATTCTTAGTGATCGTTGGTACATAAAGTACATCCTTCAATCAATTTGTCTTGCTCTTATTCTGCATAACAACATCTCCAACCTGCATAATCTTATGTGTTATATCATCTCCTATTTCAACATGACCTTTACATGAAGGATTATGCATATTTGAAAACCATGAAGCATCATGTGACATATGGTTAGAGCAACCACTATCTACATACCATACATCACTATTGCAATTCATCTTAGTTTCTACATTCATCATAAGAAGAGAATCATAATCATCACTTTTACCTTCAACTGCATAATTTCCTTGTTGTTTACCTCTTCTTGAATAGCCTCCTCTTCGATTACCACCTTGATTATCTTAGTCTTTATCGTTAAGATCTCTCAAACTAGTCTAAAGCTTTATCGCTTAACTATAGGATTCATAGAGATTTTTCCCTCAACTCAAGAC
>CM035407.1:103754694-103892194 GCA_020310875.1 Ceratopteris richardii
TATCAATTTGATTCTATGCTCTATGTTCCTACAAGGAGGCAAACCCGAAGGTAATTCTTTCAAGAATAACTCTTGGAATTTCTCTCTTACTTTCTCTGAAAGTGCTTGAGCATTCCAACTAGATTTTCCATGACTACATGAATCTACCATAATACACAATGAATACACAAAATAAAGAAAATATAAATACTTACAATTAATCTTGAGCAACTTGCTAGTGGTTACCAATCGCATCTCTTGGAGATTTGGCTCTCCACGGATCAGTATTCGCCTCCCCTCATGCTCGAACTAGTACACATGCGAAGCAAAGTCAATGATTGGTCTCTTCCTCACATGCCACTTCTTACTAAGGACTACATTGAAATGTGCTAGTCTCACTATTTCAAAGTCCAATCCGTCCTCATAGGACTAGATCTGAATGGGGAAATCAACAACTCATCGATCCCATATCTCATTTCCCTTCTGATCGACTAAGTCTACTGTGTAGCGTACTCTGACTGCACAATCTCTAGATATAACATATTGACTAGTTGGGAACTAATCACATTAGGTGTCAACCTAGTGTCAAGAGTGCCTTAACAGGCTATCCTACCATGACTCCCCTCATGACAATGAGTTCTATGTCAGGAAACTGATATCCTTTCTATGCCACTAGCAAAAGCACAACATTTAGCACAAGAGGGATCTTCTTTGTGACCATCATGGCCACTATGGGAGATGATATCGTATTGGGGAATCCCCAAAGTCCCCATCTCCATCACTCCCTACATGAGTGGGATTAATAAATATGGTGGTAACTATTTTCTTTTTCTTAGGACAGTCCTTGAACAGGTGCTACTCTAGGCACCCATAGCATGTTGGATTTCGAGGTCTGCAAAAGCACACGAGCAACACAAGGAAGAGGAAGAAGCTTGGAGCACAACAAACAATTCTAAATGTATTACCACTAGAATGTACAAAAAATAAGTGGCCTGTTAGGGCAATAGGCGTATATACAAGCCAAAGGGAAAAAACCTCCTAAAGAGGGAAAAAAGTGCCCGACGGTCCTAGTGTGTTCACACACATTAGTACCTAAATATATCAACAAATCCCCCCTCGAAGTGATGCGGTGAACAAGGATCTTGCACTCATGTATAAGGAAGTGCCAAGTTATGTGGAATCAATCCACAAAAGGAAATAAGCTGAAAACTTTGTGGAAAGCTTCAAACTTCTCCCTAGGCAGAGCCTTTGTGAAAAGGTATACAATGTTCTCCTGTATGGGCACATATGCCAAGATGATCTCTCTACCAGAGAAGCTCTCCCTAACATAATGATAATGCACCTCAATGTGCTTAGTGCGAACATGGAACATAGGGTTCCTCACGACTACCATTGCGCTTTGACTGTCAGTGAAGGTGGTAGTGGTAGAAGACTAACAAACACCCAAATCAGCCATAAGGCATCTGAGCCACACACACTTAACAGTTGTTGTGAAAGCTGCCCTATACATAGCCTTACAACTAGAAAAGGCCACAATAAGTTGCTTCTTGCTCAACCGAGATATACATGAGCTATCAAGCATGAAGCAAAAGCCACTAGTTGACACACAAGTGTCATAGAAACCAATCTAGTCAGAGTCAGAAAAAGCATGTAGATTTATTGTAGTGATCCCCCTTGGGATAAAACAATCCAAGTAGTCCAGTACCATTCAAGTAGCAAAAGATGCACTTAACCACCTACCAATGTTTAACACCTAGGAAATGCATAAACCTGCTCAATTGTGAGACAACAAACTAAATAGCTGGCCGAGTAATGCATAAGCATCCAACAACCTACTGATAGAGAACAATATCAAATGCATCTCGAGCATCATGAAGACTCAATCGTAAACCTATCTCCATAGGAGTGGCAATAGGTTTACAGTCTTCGAGGCCAAAATGTTGCAATAATGTGTCAATATATTTCATTTGACACAAAGATATTCCACCATCAACTTGCATAGACTGAATGTCCAAATAATGATGCAAATGCCCCAAATCAGACATCTCAAATGAGGCATGCAAATCAGCAATATGCTTGTCATGAGGACCAGTGAACAACATGTCATCAACATACACGACAATTATTAGAAGCACATGATTAGCATGCTTAACATATAAGATGCTTTCATTTGGATTGTTGTCAAAACCATGTGCAATCAGATAGTCATGTATCTTTTCATATTGAGCATGTGGTTCTTGCTTTAAACCATATAATGCCTTGTTTAACCTGCACACCGAGTTTTCATGCCCTTTCTGCACAAAGCCAGGGGGCGAAAAAACATAGACTTCTTCATGCAAGTCACCATTCAAAAATTTTGATTTAATGTCCAATCAATGTACATTCCAACCATGATGAATCGCAAGTGCACAGATGCTACAAACAATAGTCATTCGGCATGTAGGAGCAAAGGTTTCATCAAAATCAATGCCTCTTTCATGTGCATAACCCTTTGCAACAAGCCTAGCCTTATACCTGTCAACTGTTCCATCAAGCTTACGCTTTAGCTTGTATACCCACTTAGTGTCAATGGCCTTCTTGCTTGGAGGCAAGTCACATAAAGACCAGGTACCATTTTTCATGATAGCATCATATTCTGATTTCATAACAACCATCCAATTTTCAGAATTTGTGTTTCATCAAACAAAACAGGCTCATTCTCATCACAAAGACTATAGCCATAGCATAGCAATTTGATGCAAAAGAGGCACTATGAAAGCCTAATCGAGTACAATATGATAGAGGTGCATATAATTTGCTATCACGCAAAGTCTACACCAACCATTTTGGCATAGTTTTTGCCTCCTAAATATCAGCTCTCTCATCAACAAGTGCATCATGTAAATCTACATTAGAAATGGAATGATCTGCATCATCACATGAATTCTATAAGGGCTAAGAAGTTGCCTCATTAGGACTAGCACTAGATTGTCCACCTGTAAAAAGAGGAAGCAAAGTATCATACATGTCTTGGGAGCTAATAGATGTCTCCTTCATACATGAAAGTAAAGGCTAAATAGCATCTTCCACAAAAACAAGATCACGGCTAACCAAAATGCATTTATTATGTGGATGATACAAGCAATAGCCTTTGCTTTCAGAACTATACCCAACAAAAATACATTTTATTGCTTTATCATCCAATTTCCTATGATGTTGTTCAAGCACTAATGCATATGCCAGACAACCAAAAACACGCAGGTGAGCAACAGATGGATTACGACCATGCCAAGCCTCATATGGAGTGATAGACTGCAATGCTTTCGTGGGACATCTGTTAAGTACATATGTTGCACACATAACGGCCTCAAGCCAGAAACTATGTGGTAAAGCTTGACTCTTGACCATACACATCTCCACCTCCATGAGTGACCTATTCTTCCATTTAGCAACTCCTTTTTGTTGACGTGTATATGGCACTGTACACTGATGTTTTATCCCACATTCAATCAGAAATGCATTAAAGTTGGAAGACATATATTGCTCCCCTTGATCAAAACGGAGGGTGCCTACTTTACATGTTGACAGATTTTCAACCAAAACAAAAAACTGTTTGAAGCACATAAACACTTCAGACTTTGCTTTCAATGGATATACCCATGCATGCTTGGAAAATTAATCAATGAAAGTCATGAATTAAAGATAGTTTCCAAAAGAAGGTGTTTGCATAGGACCACAAACATCACTATGTACAAGCTGCAATTTCTACATAGCTCGAACTGAACCATCTTTTGGAAAGGATGAATGTTGCATTTTGCCCAAAATATAGCCTTCACAAACATGTTTACCAGGTGCCTCAAGTTTGGGCAAAGGGGACACCATTTCATATTTCTGCAAGTGTAGCAAACTAGCAAAGTTTAGATGACCAAAGCATGCATGTCAAAGCTTTGCATCTGACATAGTTTGAGGATCATGTACTACACATGCTATCATCATTCATAGATTTTTCATAGTCTATGAGCTTATAGAGCCCATGACATAAAATGCCAGAAGCAATAATCACATCGCCATTTGACAAATCATGAATTGTACATCTGTCATCAACAAATTTCACAACCAAGCCAATCCTTGCTAAAGCTTAAACTAATAGCAGATTCTTCTTGATCCCTGACACAAATAGAGCATCTGAAATGTGAAAGAACTACCATCAACAGTAGTCACAATGATCTTACCAACTCCCATGAAAGGATAAGAGGAGTTATTAGCACATGTGATACTATTCCCTATAGGGGCAAGCTTAAGTGAAGTGAAGAAATTATGCTGCGAGGTCTGTCAAAGTACCAAACATCTTAGTCTACTGCAGACATACATTGTTCAGGAGAAGATGGGTCAAAACTGCAAATAGTAGTAAACGCCCATTCTTCATTCTACACTACATTAACAAACTCTATTTTTGGTGTAGAGGCCTCTACAACATGTTGATATATTTAGATAGTGATGTGTGTAAACACACTAGGATGGTCAGGGCACGTTTTTCCCTCTTTTGGAGGTTTTTTCCCCCGGCTTGTATATATGCCTATAGCCCTAATGGGTTACTTATCTTTGTAAATTCTTGTGGTAATACATTGAGTATTGTGTGTTGTGCTCCAAGCTTCTCCTTCTTCCTTGTGTTGTTCGCGTGCTTCCGCATACGTTTAACTCCAACAATTGGTATCAGAGCAGGTCATCGCTTCATCGAGGGCATTGTTGACACTCCTCCGATCACGATTTGAGCTCGTTTCAGCCTCCGAGTCTACTTGTGCAAGAGGTTTTGGTTCGCCAGTATAAGCATCTCAAAGTCTACTACAGGTTTAGCAAAACTCGAGAGGGTAGTTTTTTTTCAACTTTTTGAGATACGATCAATTTTCTGCATCAGGGTATTTTCTTCAATGGCCATGACTGAAAATAGTGATGTATTCCATATGTTGGGTGTTGAGGATAAGTTGGATGGTACGAATTACCCATTATGGGCTTATATGATGCGTCATGTATTGGTCGCAAATGGACTATGGAATATTGTGCATGGTGTTGAAAAATGTCCTATTACAACTACAAATACAAGTACTGAAGTTGATCTTGATGGCGTCAAAGATGGTGATATTCTGCAGATTCTTGTTCGTGTTGCAGTTCCTATTGCACCTACTGTAGAGCAAATTCACTGGGATGGTAGAGATTCTCAGACATATGCATTGATAGCCTTGTTTGTCAAACATGCCATTATTCCTCACATTTGCTCTTATAGAATAGCTAAGGATGCTTAGGATACACTTACCACATTGTACCAAGCTAGGAATGAGGCTCGTGTTGCTTACCTCCGAAAACAGTTGGAGAGTGAGCACATGAATGAAGGTGATTCTATGGACAGTTTTTTGACAAAGATCAAGGATTTGAAGGAACAGTCGATTTTTGCTGATGAAGTCCTTCCTAATAGTTCACTTATGCAAACTGTTTTGAGAGGTCTTCTCGACTCATAACATAGTTTTGCTTCTACTCTTCATTTGATGATGAAATGCAATCCGAATGCCTTAACATTTGAAGAGTTAGTTTTTGTTCTATTGCAAGAAGATTAATCTAGGCAAAATAGATCTATTATATGTGTTGTAGATAAAGCTTTCTTGGTTGGTCAGAAGGGCAAAGGTAAATGGAGCTTATCTACTAGTAAGCAAAAATCTACAAATGCCGCACATTCAAAGAATGAAGACCAGATAAGAAGAAATCAGAAAAGCCAAAATGCTTTTGCAAATACTATAAAGGAAATGATCATGTCATTATGAGCTATCCAAAGTTGGCTGGTAAAGAGGCAAAGAAAAAAGAGGTCGAAATGGTTGTTGCAGAGGCCTCTACACCAAAAACAGAGTCTACTAATCTTGTGCAAAATGAAGAATGGGCATTTACTACTATTTTCAATTTTGACACATCTTTTCATGAGCAATGTATGTCTACAGTAGACTGAGATGTTTGGTATTTTGATAGTGAGGCAATCAAATGTATTACCTCGTAGCACAGTTCCTTCACTTCACTTGAGCCTACCCCTACAAGGAATATTGTCACATGCACCAACAACTCGTCTTATCCTGTCATGGGAGTTGGTAAGATCATTTTGACTACTACTGATGGTAGTTCTTTACATTGTTGGATGCTTTGTTTATGCCAGGGATCAAGAAGAATCTATTATCAATTTTAGCTTTAGCCAAGATTGGTTTGGTTGTGAAATTTGTTGATAACAGATGTACCGTTCGTGATCTGTCAAATGGTGACATCATTATTGCTTCTAGCATTTTATATTGTGGGTTGTATAAGCTCATAGACTATGAAAGATCTATGATTGATTCAACATATGGAGTACATGATTCTAAGGCTACATCAGATGCAAAGCTTTGGCATGCATGCTTTGGTCATCTGAATTTTGCTAGTTTGCTATGCCTACAGAAATTTGAAATGGTGTCCTCTTTGCCTAAACTTAAGGCACCCAGAAAACATGTTTGTGAAGGCTGTATTTTGGGCAAAATGCAGTGTTCCTCCTTTCCAAAAGATGGTTCAATTCGAGCTACTCAAAAATTGCAACTTGTTCACAATGATGTCTATGGTCCTATGGAAACAATGTCATATAGTACATTGTCCATGATCAAATTGGTCCAGTATGACAGCATGTGTATATTATTTTATTACTCCTCTTACAAGAAAAAGCGTTTATCGTAGTGTTTAAGTCGCTCGCCTCCTATCAAATCAACCAGAGTTCAAATCCTGCCGACAGTAGCAGTGCACGCAAAAATATTTTTGTCTTCAGCTTTTCTAAAAAACAGACGGCGCCGTGTAGTTGAGTTTCGAAAATAACGATGGTAGCGATCATATTGTTTTTTTGTTTTATTGGAGCGACAGCTTTTGATGATGCTTTTCAAGGGAACAAGAATACTATAAAAGAACAAGCTTGGCTTATTGTCTATTCATCCTTCACCTAGTTCAACACCAACTTTGGAGCTTTGGTACCTCAACATAGGTGGTGCTTCTTAGCATATGGGGCAGCCATGGTGCTATATTGGAGCATGTTGAGGAGCGGCTATTGAGTTCTTCTCGGAGAAGAAGAGTGTGCTCACACTCTTGCTTATGGAGAGGACTTACCCGTCAGTAGCTTTGGTGGTTTGGATCATCCATTCACATGATGTATTTGAAGGTTGTCTTCTACATGAAGATTTCGGGTTACTTCAAAGACATTGGATGGTGTTTAACATAAGATTTGCATCTTATGTTAAGAATTTAGGTACATATTCTCTTTATGCACACAGGTACTACTTGAAGTTTATGGAGGCAGTAACATCCATATTAGGAGGAGTCCTATTCGGCATAGGTACAAGAGAATCAATACGTGTATGCTTTATGCATATTTGGATGAGGTGTTAGAGAAGATGTATTCATATGAGTTTGAGGATTTTTGGCAGCAAACTTGTTAGCATTCTTTGCTAGTTTTGTAAGTATGTGATCTTTTCACACATGTGTCTAACTTAGGGTCTTCCATAGCCTAAGGTTAGATGAGGGTTTGTTGATTATCAGTTTTAGACTGATCTTTCCTCTTTCTGTCACTCATATTCACTCTTCTACAACCTATTAGGTCACTCATCTCATGTATATTCAAAATTTTGTCCATACATTTGAATATGTTTGTTACATTTGTACATTGACTCATCCTTCTATTACTATTCACATAGAGTGGTTGAGAGTTTTGCTCCCACATTGTGCATTGAACATTGGTATATATGATAGTGTGAGTAAGCAGTGGCTTACGTAACACTTTACACATGTTGTCTAATCTTTCTCTATCTTTGTCTCATCATTTGTATGATTAAGTGTGATATGTTCATGTTTTATCAATATTGGAAGATTGCTAGAATCTGTGTTGTAGATCTTGAACCTATGGAATCTATGTTGAAGATCCTAGAACTATGGACCTATGGTATTAGTTATGGGCCTACTAAATTTCCAACATTTGGTATCAGAGCTTTAGGGCTTTGGCATCAAAACATTCAAGCTCTCAGATTCCTAGGTTCCCAGACTTCCAGGTTTACAACATATGATTTAAGAGCATCTTCTAACATTTGACATTTGACACTTGACATACACATTAAGTCTTGATGAGTAGAGATTTGAGAATTAGACAATTCTGTTACATGTTTATTCATCAATGTGGAGTATGAAGTTGATGATCTATTAGCAGCCGAATACTTTTGGAAAAGTATGAAAATACTATATAAAAAGTATTGTTTGAAGACCAAGACTTGATGAAGAGAAGGCTACTTCAAATTCAAGGAAGAACAATGGTTTGGAGAAGATGAAGGAATCATATCAACATCAAATCACAGGTATCATTTTCTACTATTAGATTATCATTTGCAGGTCATATCTTAGAAGAGAAATTATGAAGAGATTTGAAGGATTCAAGGAGTGCTTTTATGCACTTTATTATTTGAAATTTAAAGGCTACATCAAAATAGGTATCTAGAGGTTTTTCTGGACAGTTTTGATAGATCTCTTTCATGGCAAGAAAGCTCATCTAAGAAGACAAATGTGGAGAGCATCAGTTTTGTTTTCAGCCAATCTTGTGTTGTAAGTTGGTTGAAAGTTTTTGCTCACATTTTGTATCTAGAGAGGTAACTCTAGAAAGGTAATTCAGCATTCAGCCAACTCAAGGTAAAAGGTTGGTGAATTCAGTCATATTAGTCATTTGAAGCAGAATTTTGGTTCAGAGATATGAGGAGATGATAAAACATAGTTCTATATTCACTTCCATTTGTATACCATGTTTGTTTTGTCTCTTACCCTTAGCATTAGAGGAAGAGAAAGAGTTCATTTGAAGAAGTTAAGAGTGCTTTCTACTTCATGATGAAGAGAACAAAAGGTATGGAAGGGAAGTTTCAAGATGTTGACATCATCAGGTGGAAGAAAGCTGCATAAGAAGAAAGTCCAACAATTCCAAAGGGAAAGTAAGACTTCCTTTTCTCTTATATTTCCCATATACTTTTCCTACTTTTATCCTCTACATCCAAAGAAAAGTCTACGAGAACATCTTGTGTAAAGATAGTCTAAAGAGGAAGCGATTTCTTGTTTTGCATTATGCTTGGTCCTGATTTAGTAGATTTGACAAAGAATTGTATTGAGAGAAAGAATAGCATCAGATTTTGGAGACAACTTATATGTTTTGAATCATATGTATGAGTTATATATAAGTTGAAGATTCAAGCAGGCAGCTATATGTTCCCTCAAAGAATTCTTGGAGTGTCAATTAAGAGCTACTTGGTATATGACAAGTTGCAGAGAAGTATATTTCTTCTTTATCTAACTCTTGAGGTAAAAGAGTTTTTTGTAGAGGATGTTGGAGATCTGAAGAGAGGTTTTATGTTTGGAAAGGTTACCTCATATTCAATATTTCCAGAAAACTTCAGAAAAAGCAAATTTTTGATGTACCAATTAGTTGAAGAATCTACTTTCTATGATTGTCTAGATTTTTGGATACATGCTTGTATTCAAAAAGGTGTTCCAATTCAGATCCTATCACTTGATTGAGAAGTGGAGTTAGCCAAAGAAAGTCAAGCAGATGCTATCACATTTCACTCGGGTAGAATATGAAGATATGAAGTATCAATTTGCAGCTTTTGGAGTTCTCAAGGTGAGAAGTTTGTCCACTTATGTTTCAAGTAGGAGTTGCAGATTCTTGGGAAGGATTTGTTTGAAGAAAAGTTTTTTACAACTTTATGTGAGAAGCATGGACACTTGGAGACAGTTGTCTATCCTTTGTTTGTGAAGATTCTTGACATTGGAAGAAGTAAGTCAAAGATTCAAATTCTATCAGATTAGTGTTGCAAAGGAATAGAAAAAGATACTTGTTATGTTGCAGAAGGTTATGAATCCTAAAATGCTTTCAGCAAGGTTTTGTTATGTTAGGATCAGCTCACCTTATTCTACAATATGGGAAGCTGAAGAGTTATAGTGAAAGCTATTAGCAACTACAGTGCTAATAAAAAGGGTCCAGAGATTTTGTTTCAGATACAGGTATTGATCACCGAATATCAGATTTATTGAAAGAAGGAAGACGTTCCAGATTTCATAAAGTCTGATATATTTGAAGAATTCTGGATACTAGTGTTAAATCATCCGAGGGGTGATGAAACATGAAGAATTATTTTCAGCCATATGTAAAAGAATACAGAGTCATACCTATAGGTATTCTTATATCAAGTATTCCTATATTTCCTTTGTCAGGTTCTCTTTATGTTCTAGCTTTGAAAGAAGAAGGAAGAAAGAGAATGTCTGGAGAAAGTTCCTATTAGGATGTTCCTGTTCACGAGAAGGTTCTAGAGTTCTATTGAAGAGAAGCTTGATATTTCAGAGAGGTATGTTTTTAGAGGTGCACACATATATGTTTATACCAGATTTTGAAGGAAAGAGGTATGAAGGATTTACAGATTGAACAAGGATGAAGACATGATGACATCATAGATTTTTTGATGAGGCTCATGAGTTGAGGTGAGTTGAGTTAACTTGAGTACAGTCAGAGATGAACCAACAGTGTTCATAATACACTAAGTTGTGAGTTGTCAATCACAAGTCCCAGGATTCAGTTTCTGATTATGTTTAGTGTATTTACATGACACAGTAGAAGTACGTTGAGAAAGCTTTTGTAAGGTAAATGCAAATATGTGGATCCTAGTGTATGTTTACAAATTTGAGAAGACATGAGATAGTAGGTTCAGAGTCAGTACATGCTATATTTGTTGTCAAGCAGTGATTGCTTGATGTGTACACTATTGGATATCTAGTTTGCATATTTTCTCAAGTATTATGGTTCATATTCAGCAAGTTCAGGTTTTTGAAGTTTGAAGGAAAATCAAATTTAGTTTTGAAGAAAAGATTTGAAGGTCATTTCGGGAGTACAAGCTTGAAGCTTATGATAGTTTGCAGATGAATGAAGTTGCATATTCAGTTCAGTTTGTACCAATATGACATTGTAGGGGGGATTGTTGGAAACAATGTCATATAGTACATTGTCCATGGTCAAATTGGTCCTACAAGAAAAAGCGCCCAGCGCAATGGTTCAGTCGTTGGCCTCCTATCGAATCAACCAGAGTTCAAATCCTGGTGACGGTAGGAGCACACGTGAAAATATTTTTGTCTTCAGCCTTTCTCAAAAACGGACGGCGCCGCATAGTTGAGTTTTGAAAATAATGATGGTAGCGATCGTATTGTTTTTTTGTTTTATTGGAGCGACAACTTTTGATGATGCTTTTCAAGGGAACAAGAATACTATAAAAGAACAAGCTTGGCTTATTGTCTATTCATCCTTCACCTAGTTCAACACCAACTTTGGAGCTTTAGTACCTCAATAGCGGTGGTGCTTCTTAGCACATGGGGCACTGTATCATCCACAAACTAAATGCATTTTGGTTAGCCGTTATGTTGTTTTTGTGGAAGATGCTATTTAGTCGTTACTTTCATGTATTAGGGAGACATCTGTTAGCTCCAAAGACATGTATGATACTTTGCTGCCTCTTTTTAGAGGTGGATAGTCCAGTGCTGGTCCTAATGAGGCAACTTCTCAGCCTTTGCAGGTTTCATGTGATGATGTAGATCATTCCATTTCTGATGCAGATTTACATGATGCACTTGTTGATGAGAGAGCTGACATTGAGGAGGAAAAAACTATGCCAAAATGGCTGGTGCACACTTTGTGTGACAACAAATTAGATGCACCTCTATCATATGATACTCGATGAGGCTCTCATAGTGCCTCTTTTGCATCAAATTGCTATGCTATGGCTACCTCTAGTCTCTATGATGAGAACGAGCCTGTTTCGTTTAATGAAGCACGAAATTTTGAAAATTGGATGGTTGCTATGCAATCAGAATATGATGCTATAATGAAGAATGGTACTTGGTCTTTATGTGACTTTCCTCCTAGCAAGAAGGCCATTGGCACTAAGTGGGGATACAAGCTTAAGCATAAGCCTGATGGAACAATTGACATGTGCATTTATTTTGATGAGACCTTTGCACCTACATGCCGAATGACTATTGTTCGTAGCATCTATGCATTTGCAGCTCATCATGGTTGGAATGTACATCAGTTGGACATTACGACAAACACAAAATACATCATTGCTTTCAGCCATGGCCATTGACTAAAATACCCTGATGCAAAAAATGGTTGTATCTAGAAAAGGTGAACAAAATTGCCCTGACAAGTTCTACTAAACTTGGAAAAGACTTTGAGATGCTTATACTGGCAAACTGAAACTTGTATATATCTTTGGCACAAAAAGACAAAATAGCTACACAAGCATTGTGATAGTGCATTCGGAGGCCAAAACGAGCTCAGATCATGATTTTAGCACCACATAGCGAGGCTTTTTTTGATCTCCTAATCACCTTGAGTATGATCACCAAATTTTGTGTGATCCTAAGACTATGACCAGAGGGGTGTCCATGATGCCCTAGATGAAGCGACGACCTGCTTTGATACCAATCATTGGAGTTCGAGGTCTGGGGAAGCGCGCAAACATCACAAGGAAGAAGAAGAAGCTTAGTGCACAACACACAATTCTAAATGTATTATGACTAGAATGTACAAAAGATAAGTGGCCCATTAGGGCAATAGGCATATATACAAGTTGGGGGAAAAAATCTCCTAAAGGGGAAAAAAGTGCCTGAGTGGTCCTAGTGTGTTCACACACATCATTACCTAAATATATCAACATGATTCTCTTCCAGACTGATATCTTCCACATGTTGAATGGAATGCTCTAATTTTTGACCTATTTCCATGTCCTTGATGCTTTGAGACCTACAAATTACTAAAAAGATCCTTACAATATGACATATGACTCCTACTCCCATTGTCTACATACCATACATCCTCACTAGCTTGAGTTGTATCTTCATCGTATCTCATGGAAAGTAAATAATTATTCCCTTGGCCAGATGATGTGCTTGCATAGCTACTTTTCCATTTATAATTGTTGTTTTTGCTTTGATTCCTAGCCTTTGAGCTCTATGATAGCAGTCATTTGCAAAATGAATTGGCTTATCGCATACAAAGCATCATTTGAAGCGTGTTTTCCTCTTCCCCAAAATCTTCCACCTCTATTTGTTGCTCTTCCAACTCTTTGATTTGCATTTTCTTGAACTCCTCATCCTCTCAGTTTTGTCTTCCTCTTCCTCTGCCTGCATACAACAATTGCCCTTGGCTATCTTTGGCATGACTAGCACCAAGGTTCATCACCTCTATCACCATGAGAGTGATTAGTTTATCAAAATTAGGAAACGAGTTCCTTAGATACACTAAATTTGTGAAATCTATCCATTTTCATCAGCCCTAAGTCCATTTAGGGTGTGGGCTACAAGATCATGATCATTTAGGGCACACATGATTGACCTTGCTTTTTTAGAGGTGGAGTACTATCTCTCCAAGCACTCCCACAGCTTCTTTGATGTATCCAAATCATGAATATGTCTTATCATGGAGTTGTGAATATGCTGAGGTAGAATAAAAATGACTTTTTTGCCCCTTTCATCCCACCCTCTCATTGTCTTCTCTGGTCATTGGTTGGATTCAACTCATCTGGATAGGGTTTTGGCTCTCCACCACTCACAACACTCCACATACCTTTCCCCATAAAAAAGACTCTTTTGAACCTGCCCCGTGATGCAATGAAGTTGAAAAAGATGGATTTTACCTCATAAAATAGATCTACTCCTCTTGAGGAAGTCTCATCTTTGATTCAATGACAAGTTTGCTTCCCCTTGTCATTGATGTGCATGTTCTTTGCTTCTTTCCTTCAAAATTTGATAAAGCATTTACTTCACTTCATCAACTCCTTTTGGTCTTTTTTATACTCTACTTATAGCTCTGATGCAGAGTCTATATGTTTTTTGAGTTTCTCTGAGTACATGTAGAGAATAGACTACTTAATCTTTTCACATAGTATTAAGTAACATAGACAATTTTCTGGACATTTCTATGAACTTATGCAGGTACTAATCATAAGACTTATACCACTCAAATTAAAAATTTAAGGTTTCCAACAAGATAACAATCACTAGAAATGGATTTGTAATGAAGGAGAGAAAACAATGACAATAACAAGGGGTCTACCAAGATCTTCCATAGGGAGGGAATGTATAAAATGAAATCTCTACAAAAAATAAAGAGGACAACTAGCAAGGGGTGTGATTAAGTAAGGCGATACCTTGAGGACACTTTTCCATGACTCTAACTCCCAATACAACTCAATAGAGGCTTTAGAGATCATGTACTGACCTTTTTAACCTATCAAAAACATATACATGTCCAATCACATCAAGAGGTGACCTATTTCTTCTCTAATCAATTTCTTTCCATTTTTAACATACTTTGATGCATCCAACTTATGGAAATCATCCTCTTTTGATGGTGAATGGTGTGGAAGATGAAAATTGGGGCATGCTCCCACACTCTTGAGCTTGAAATGCATTCTAACTTCCAACAAAACTTGTATGGATACATCTCAAGAAATGAGTTGATACCTATACTAGGAACCAAAGGGCAACCAAGTCAAGAGGAGCAGGAAAGGTTAAAAACATGGTGTGCATGCTTTGGCAAGGTCATACATTCTAAAATCTATCTTTGATTTCTTACTTCCTCATAATAGGAGTTTTAAGACATCACAAAAAACCTTGAATGCTACAAAAACATTCTTCTGCTCAAGCAGCAAGGCTAGGAAGAACCAACTAAGGATGGGGTTCACAACAATAAAAAAATTAGCCCAAGCAAAGTTTCACTAACCTTATCACCAAAATGAAGAACATTACATATATATATATATATATATATATATATATATATGTGTGTGTGTGTGTGTGTGTGTATGTATGTATGTATGTATGTATGTATGTATGTATGTATGTATGTATGTATGTATGTATGTATGTATGTATGTATATATATATATATATATATATATATATATATATATATATATATATATATATATATATATATATATATATATATATATATATATATATATATATGTGTGTGTGTGTGTGTGTGTGTGTGTGTGTATATATATATATATATAATTGTGAGGCAAGTCATCAATGGGATCAAGGCTGATGACAAGTGGAAAGCCTCACTACAACATATCAGGGTTATATCGAGGCTTCTACCGAGGAAATTGAACAGGCATGTTTTTTCCTCGACATCGATGTATGAGTTGGTATAAGTGTTGGTAGCAAAGCATCGGTATAGGCATCGGTATAAGCATCAGTATGAGTGTCGGTATGAGCACCGGTAATACCGATGCTCATATCGATGCCTATATGAGTGACTTGGTGAATGTACCGTGGCATATACTGACGTCCTACTGGGAGTACCGATGGTCATAGCGATGACCATATGTGAGAATTTTTTTTGGGCAAAGTGTGTTGTCTTTTGCTATAGCAACATTACCATGATGTTGTGTAGCAAAAAACAATACACTCTGCCCAAAGAAAATCGAGTACATATGATGTGTAGTCTAATGGCAACCAAAACATGATTTCATATAGCAAACTATTGTTGGACACAAAAGTGATGAGCAGAATAAACCATGAATCATGTACAAAAAAGTTATATACTCCATAAATAAAGCATGTACAAGAGTGTGGCAAAACACTGCCATATATGAGCTAAATACAAAATGTGGCAAAGCACTTCCATATAGGAACCGAATATAGAATTATGGTGCACCATTGCCACATATGAGTGTAATAAAAAATTGTGGCAAAGCACTACCATACATATGCTCAAGGGAATGAAAACCGTTACACCTATAGTCCTGCAACAAAGCATATGCATAAAATGAGACAAATTGACGTGATATTTATAAACAACAACTAAACATACCAAACCAAGCTATAAGTTCACCCCATCATAGATGCTCCCATGAAATGATCACACCGCGTCCCTCCAAGTCCTCCAATAGTGCAACCAATCCATGATGATATCCATAAGCTTCTTTGCTTTGCATCGGAGGATGACCCACTGCAAACTCCTATAATAAATATTCAAAATGTTGGATGAAAATACATGATGTGCTTAACTGTCACATCCATTGCTACCCAAATGTGACGTTCCAATTGTATCTAAACGTGTGGTCGCCGCATCTCGCTGCTGACGATATCAATTAGGAGTATGTTGCTGCTCATCATGAATCAATTTCCACTCCTTAGCAACTAACCATACAGGCTTGGGTAAGCCTGCTTTGAAAGCATCGTGAGCCTCAGACCACTAATGAGACATCACCTCGCATGCCGTGTGCTGAATCCACTCTAAGCTCACAATAGGATGCCTAGGTGTTGGTCGGTACTCTTCATATATCGATTGTGTGATATAATTTTTGGAATCTTTGTCTTGTTCGCTCCATTTTAACATGATAGAATGTCCAAATTGTATGGAGCAAAGTTGTCAAATGCGTTGAGGCATGGACTTTCCGATCGCATCCATCACCGGAGCTCCATCACATATGCGATACATCTTGGAGTCATCATGGTCATGAGCTCCCCAAGGTGTACGTGGAGATGCCATCTCATCCCATGTGGAGATGTTAGGATATATATATAAACCCTAAAAAATCTAAAGATCTATTTTTTATTTTACATATATTTCATTGTATAAATTAATATTAATCCTAAAACTTTATATATATATATATATATATATATTCTAAAAATTTAAAGATCTATTTTTTAGATATTTAATTATTTATAATTTATATATTTAGATTTTTTCTCTAATGTTTACATACATTTAATTACATACTTTATTTAGGATGTGTTTATGTGTAAAAACTCGAAAATCCTATATATGATATATATATATACATACATATATATATATATATATATATCCTAAAAATTTAAAGATCTATTTTTTTGATATTTAATTAATATATTATATATATTTAGATTTTTTCTATAATGTTTACTTACATTTAATTACATACTTTATTTAGGATGTGTTTATGTGTAAAAACTAAAAAATGCTATTTTTGATATATATATATATATATATATATATATATATATATATATATATATATATATATATATATATATATATATATATATATATATATATATATATATATATATCCTAAAAATTTAAAGATCTATTTTTAGATATTTAATTATTTATATTCTACATGTGTGTATGTATGTATGTGTGTGTGTATGTATGTATGTATGTGTGTATGTATGTATGTATGCATATGTGTGTGTATGTGTGTACATGTATGTATGCATATGTGTGTGTATGTATGTATGCATATGCATATGCATATGCATATGCATGTGTGTATGTACGTATGCATATGCATGTGTGTATGTATACATGTGTGTGTGTACATGTGTGTGTGTACATGTATGTATGCATATGCATGTGTGTATGTAACATGTATATGAGTGTGTATGTAATATGTGTGTGTGTATGTATATGCATGTGTACATGCAAATGTGTGTGTATGTATATATGCATATGCATGTGTGTATGTATACATGTGTGTGTGTACATGTATTTATGCAAATGTGGTGTATGTATGTGTGCATATGCATGTGTGTATGTATATATATGAGTGCATATGCATGTGTGCATGTATGTGTGCATATGCATGTGTGTATGTATATATATGTGTGTGTGTGTACATGCAAATGTGTGTGTATGTATGTATGAATATGCATGCGTGTATGTAATATGTATATGAGTGTGTATGTAAGATGTATGTGTGTATGTATATGCATGTGTACATGCAAATGTGTGTGTATGTATGTATGCATATGCATGTGTGTATGTATATGCATGTGTACATGCAAATGTGTGTGTATGTATGTATGCATATGCATGTGTGAGTATGAGTATGCATATGTGTGTGCATGTATATGCATGTGTGTATGTAATATGCATGTGTGTAAGGAATATGCATGTATGTATGTATGTATATGTGTGTATTCATATGCGTGTGAGTATGTAATATGTATGTGTATGTATATGCATGTGTGTAGGTAATATGTATGTGAGTATGTGTATGCATATGTGTGTGTATGTATGTATGCATCTCTCTCTCTCTCATTCTCTTTCTATTTCATATCTCTCTCTCTCTTTCATCTCTCTCTCTCTTTCACTCTCTCTCTCTATCTCTCTCTTTCACTCTCTCTCATCTCTCTCTCTCACTCTCTCTCTCTCTTTATGTTTCTCTAGATCTCTCTCTTTCTTTCATCTCTCTCTCTCTCTCTCTATCTCACTCTATGTGAATCGAAAACAAAACAATTGCTTACATCGATGTAATTTTTTGGATCGTTGTCATCAAAGTTCACTTAATGTTGTCCTTCGTCAAATTCCAAACAACTGACACCAAAAAGCTCATACAAAGCTAAAGAGAAGAGAAATTAGAAAAGGGAAAACACAAAGAAAGAGAAAAGGTGCTACAGTATGTGTGATACTTACCAAAATTTCGGATCTAGAGAAATAGAGAGGTGTGCATGTGGAGAGAGAGAGAGAGAGAGAGAGAGAGAGAGAGAGAGAGAGAGAGAGAGAGAGAGAGATGTGTGTACACAAGATGCTCAGAATGTAGTTCGCATGTGGAAACTCGAGAGTAGAAGACTTTGGTTCAAAACACGAGCAAATGTCACGAGATCTCCAATGTTCAGATCTACAGTGCGATTACGAGCTGTTTCTAGATCTCTCTCTTTTCTAATCCCTCTCTTATTGTCTCTCTTTCTCTCCTTCTTTTTACCTCTTTCTCTTTTAATTTCTATCTTTCTCTCTTTTTCATTTTTCTTCATCTCTTTTGATCTCTCTATCTTCTCTCTCTCTCTCTCTCGCGCTCTTTTTATTACAAGTTATTCAAAAAGTTCACCAAGCATAAAATATGGCTAATTATTGTAAGTGTATTTTTCATTGGTTGTATATCACTTAAATTGTTTTATTTTCATTAATTAACATACTCACATTTATTCATATACACATATACACATATACATGACTATGCATGCTCACACATATACACACACACACACATACACATGTACATACACACAGATATACATATGCATACACTTACACATACACGTGCACATACACACACATATACATACACAAAGACTTACACACACACTTACACATACACTATACATGCACATACACATACACACACATATACACGTGCATATGCACAAACATATCTACAAACACATAAAAGAACATGCATGCATGCATTATTGCATATACACATTAACACATACTTATACACATGCATATGCATATTCACATGCATGCACATACAGATGGATGCAAATGAAATGCATGCACATGCACATGCATGCTCATATATACACACATGCATATACCTACATATACACATACACACATAACATACATATGCATATATATATATATATATATATATATATATATATATATATATATATATATATATATATATATATATATATATATATATATATACATACACACACATAGACATAAACACACATATACACATGCACATACATATATACATTTTATACACACATTGCAACTACCACACACACACACACACATACATATATATATATATATATATATATACACACACACACACACACACATAAACACATATAATATGAATGAAATATATAATTAAAGTAATAATATACATGTTAAATATAAACAACAATAAAAATCATTCAAACAAGACTTTTCATTAATTAGCACCATAGACACAATTCAAAACATAACTGGAATGAGAAAATATATAGATATAAAAAATATGTATATCAATGTAAAATATATATCCAATGTAATATATCAATAATCTTGTTCATCATCATCCACATCATCATGTAAGTCATAATCATCATGTAAGTCCTAATCATCATGATCAAACTCATCATCACGATCGTCCGCATGCTATGAAGTATGTGAAGAGATGGATAGGTATGTGCTTGAAGATGAAGAGGTGTTGCAAAATCCTTGATCTACACCAGCCAAATGAACTCCAGAAGTATATGGTGGGCCCTTTTAGCTTGCCAATGGATGTATTAGACACCCTATGTACCTTGGAAGATCACTCTCAAAAAGATAGATCAAAACAGATAAGTTGGAGTTAGCTCAGAGGTGAAAACTTGCTATTCTTGGTTCATACACCTGTCCAGTGTTTTACATAATTCTCTGAGCACAGCAGAAATTAGCTTAATTCCTCTTGGGGAAGTCTAGATATCTTAAAGAGATAACTTTCAAGAGTAATCTCATAAAAAATAATGAACCACACACTGAGAATGAGTTTTAACAACTGATGACATCATCCCGATTTTCACGGGCTGCTATAGTTTGAGACCAGTGAGCAGAAAAATCAACATAACTCAAAATGTAGGAATCCAATGATTATGAAAATTTGTATGGTTATACTAGACAGTAAGCTAAATCCAAAAAGCTTTAAATCACTGAATTTGCATAAGTAACCACTGAGAAACACCTCTGACAAGATGAGTGAAAAAGTCGGGTACCTGACAGAGAAGCGAAAATGCACAGACACTGTTGACTTCAACTGAACATAACTGAAGATTGCAACATCCCAATGACATGAAAATTTGTGAGCATATAGTAGACTTATAGATCTAACTTTACTAAGTTAAATCACTGAAAATGATGCACCAAGCTCAGCGAAAACATCTCTGCAAGCTGACTAAGAAAAACTGAGAGTAATGGCAGTGAGTAGTACACTTCACAAGAACATGGAAAGATGAACTCAAATAATCATGAAAATGAAAGTATATTGCTTGTACAATACAATGAATTACTGATACATATGTGTGCCTTGTAATCACACCTTGATATGGCATAAAGCTCAGCTCTTGGAGGTCTTCACATGGGTCTCTCTAACCACAACTAAAACTACCATCTATTTATAGTTGAGTTTGGGAGGCTAACTTCCCTCAATCACTCTCCAATCAATCAATGATTGATTTGATTCTCTACCTACCACAAATCATGAATTCGTGGCTCCTCTTTCCATTCTTGATCAAGTGGACTCAACCACTTAAGATTATTTCACTTTTACATTAAGTAAACTCTTCAAAAGTTACAAGAGCTAGTTCACAAGTGAACTTTACATAGTCTTCATTTTAAGGATTTTTCTATGACTTTTTGGGACTCAAGCCAATACTTAGGCTTGTCATAGACTTTCTCCAACAGCTCCCCCTCAAGCCAAGTATGCTTGAGTTCTTCAATCTTCCAAGATTACCTGCAAACCAATCATAGCCTTGAATTTGCAAAGCTTTGTACCATCCAATGCTTTGGTTAGAATATCTGCACATTGTTGATGAGTGGACACATATGATATTTGAATCTCTTTGCTTAGAACCTTTTCTCGTACATAGTGATAATGAACTTCAATATGTTTAGTCCTTGCATGAAAAATAGGATTAGCAGCCAAATGAATAGAACTCATATTGTCACCAAAAATAGTTGGAGTTCAAAACTCCAATCCAAGATCTTTGAATAATGTCTTCATCCACATAACTTCTTGTGTAGCTATGGCAAGACCTCTATATTCAGCTTCAGTAGAAGAGAGAGCAACTGTGGGTTGCTTCTTGGATGACCATGAAATAAGCTTTGAACCTGCAAAGGTAAGATAACCTGAAGTGCTCCTTCTATCTTCCTTCGAGCCAGCCCAATCTGCATCAGAAAATAGCTTCAAACCTAAATCAGATACATAAGGATAATGAAGTCCTTCATTTATGGTTCCTTTGAGATACTTGAGAATCCTTTTGGCAGCATCCATATGTGGTTTCCTTGGTGTGTGCATAAATTGACTTAGCACACTCACACCGTAACATATATCTACTCTTGTCAATGTGGCATAGTTGAGACTACCCACTAGACTTTGATATGATGTGATGTCCTCTATGAGTTCACCTTCATGTGAGCTCAATTTGTGATTGACCTCCATTGGAGTACCTGCAATCTTACAATCTTGCATCTTGAATTTCGCCAACATGTCCTTAATGTACTTCCTTTGAGTGAGAAACAAACCATGATCTTTGTAGACAACTTCCAAACCTAGGAAGTAGGTAAGTGAACCCAAATCACTTATCTTGAACTCTTCTCTCATCTGATCTTTGATCTTCTTCATACCATCTGCATCATTTCCTGTCAATATAATATCATCTACATATACACATAGGTAGATGACCTCGGAATTACTCTTTTTAATAAAGAGTGAAGGATCTGCCTTGCTTGGTTGAAAGCCTTTGTCCTGCAAGAATGAAACAAGCCTGAAATTCCAAGCTCTTGGAGCTTGCTTGAGACCATACAATGCTTTGTTAATTTTACACACATAATCAGGATAAACTTGGTTCTCAAAACCAGGTGGTTGTGCCATATATACCTCTTCTGTTATCCAACCATTCAAGAATGCATTCTTTACATCTAGTTGAAGTATCTTCCAAGTCTTGGAAGAGGCAATACTAAGCAAAACCCTAATAGTAGGCATCTTTGCCATAGGAGAGAAGGTCTCCTCATAATCAATTCCTTGAGTTTGTGCAAAGCCTTTTGCTACAAGCCTTGCCTTACACCTGTTAATTGAACCATCAGAATTCTTCTTGAGTTTATAGACCCATCTTGAGCCTATTACCTTCATGGATGAAGTCTTGGGCACCAAATCCCAAGTGTTGTTTTCCTCAAGTGCTTCAATCTCTTCCTTCATTGCATGCTTCCATTCTGATTTTGCTTTGGCCTCTTCAAATGATGATGGCTCCTCTTGGTTTATATCCTGTGCTATGTAGATAGAGTGTTTAGTTACTAATGAGGTGTCAAACCCATACCTTTCTGGTTTTTTCTTTTCCCTCATAGATCTTCTTAGGCCATGATGTGATGATTCTACCTCATGTCCAAGTTCCTACAATTTTGATTTACCTTTAGACTTCCATGCTTTGATCTTTTCCATCTGAGATTCTTCATCATCCTCTGAGGTGTCTTGTTCTTCAATCTTAGGTTGTTCTCTACCAAGCTTTGGAAAATCTTCTTCAAGATTATATGGTAAATTGACCTTCCTGAATGAATCTTCATACCATGAATTGTTCTCATCAAAAACTACATCTCTGCTTACCAAGAATCCTTTGTTGGTAGGGTTGTATAACATGTAGCCCTTTTGATTGTTGTCATATCCAATAAATACACACCTTTCTGCCTTTGGATCCATCTTGCCTCTAACCTGTGAAGGAACATGAGCAAAAGCAATACATCCAAAAATTTTACAATAATCTAAGCTTGGTCTTCTTCCATTCCAAGCCTCATATGGAGTCATCCCATCAAGGGATTTTGAAGGCAACCTGTTAATCAAGTAAGTGGCTGTAGATACAGCCTCAGCCCATAAGTAATTAGGTAAATGCTTTTCATTTAACATAGACCTTGCAACTTCAACAATTGTCCTATTCCTCCTTTCTGCCACTCCATTTTGCTTAGAAGTGTACCTTGTAGTTACCTCTCTTTTGATTCCACTTTCTTGAAGAAAAGAATCAAACTCATGGGAGAAGTATTCTCCCCCTCCATCTGACCTTAGCCTTTTTAGTGATTTACCTGTTTGATTCTCCAAAAGAGCCAAATATCTTTTGAAACATGAAAAAACTTCATCTTTGTGTTTCATAAAGAATAGGATAGTCCATCTGCTGCAATCATCAATAAAGGAAACATAATACCTTGATCCAGATATTGAAGCTTCCTTGCTAGGTCCCCATACATCTATATGAACCAACTCCAAGAGATCTCCATGTATATAACCTTTCTTCATGAATGGTAACCTGTGAGACTTTCCAAATTGACATGCACTACACTTATAAATCATATGTTGTTTTGACAAATTAGGAAGTCCAAGTACACTTTGGTCCCTGCAGATTTGCTTTAATGACCTTTCACCAATATGTGCTAACCTTTTGTGCCATACTTCCAATTCTGTGACTGTCTGACTACCATAATTAAAGAGAGCAATGTTTCTAGTGTCTTGTAATTCAAATGTGAACAATCTACCTGTCTTTTCACCTTTTGCAATTCTTCTGAATCCTTGACTTGGATCTTCAACAAATGCTCCTGCTTTTGTGAACCTGACTTGCAACCCTTTCTCTACTATCTGCCCAACACTTATCAAATTCTTTGTAATGGTAGGGACATAGAGTACCTTACTGAGTAGGTTGATGTTTCCATCACGTGCTTTGACATTGCCTATTTTCTCCACAGGATGTTTTGTATCATCTCCTGTTTGTACCTCATGCTTATTCCTTGGATCTTCTAAATCTGATAGGAGTGCCACATTTCGTGCCACATGATTTGAACAACCTGAATCTATGTAGAAAACATGCTCATCAGATTTACCTTGTGGCATAGCCATGTTCATGATCAATAATGAATCCTCTTTGTTTGAGTCTTCTGTGTAGTTATTGTAGTCTCTCCTTCCTTTGTAGCCTCCTTGATAGTTTGAATGATTGTAGTTGTTGTAGTTGCCATGGTAGTTGTTGAACCTTCCTCTTGAGTAGCCATAACTTCCTCTATTGTATCCTCTGCCTCTTTGATTCCTGGAATTCCTAAAGCAATTGTATGATTAGTTAATCCACAAATAGAACATGAGTTGGAGTCTTGGGATCTCCCCCTGCCTTGTCTACCTTCTCTTCCTCTACCTCTGCCATGTCTTCCGCTACCTGCATAGTTAGCTTGATATGTACCTGCTTCATCATCCACTTTCTTTGCCTTTCCTTTGTTATCTTTAGACTTGCTTTTATCCGTGTATAAAGCTGAAGATTGATTACCTTTAGAGCTTTCTCCATTTTTGATAAGCTTTGCCTCTTGAGTAAGTAGTTGTCCAATGAGTGTGTTGAAATCAGGTACATGCATGTCCATGTACAAATCCATAGCTGTGGTGAATGCTTCCCACTTGTCATCTGCCTTCAAGCCATTGATGACCTGCCTTACAATTTGCTCTTCATCTATTACCTCTCCAATGCTTCCCAACTGATCCGCTATGTCCTTGAGCTTTGTGACAAAATCAGTCACATTTTGTTTGGGAGCCTTCTTGAGAGTTGTGAAATCCAGCCATAGTTGATGCTTCCTAGCTTTAGTACTTGAAGAAAAGAAAGCTTCAAGTGCATCATACACTTCCTGAGATGTCATACAACTTCTAATGTGAGGCAACAAAAAATATGAGATAGAGTTGAGGAGATAAGACCTTGCAAGTGCATCCTTGGAGCACCATGTGCTCAATCTTTCTTACTCTTCTTGTGTTGGTTGACTTTTGTTCCTTAAACTTGGCATAACTTCATCTCCAGCCACATAACCATATAAACTTCTACCTTGGAGATAGGCTTCCATTCTTAATGACCAAGCTGAGTAGTTACCTCTGTCTAATTTGTCAATTGATGAAGGAAATCCATCTGCCATGTTGTCCAACCTTGCTCTGATACCACTGTGAAGAGATGGATAGGTATGTGCTTGAAGATGAAGAGGTGTTGCAAAATCCTTGATCTACACCAGCCAAATGAACTGCAGAAGTATATGGTGGGCCCTTTTAGCTTGCCAATGGATGTATTAGACACCCTATGTACCTTGGAAGATCACTCTCAAAAAGATAGATCAAAACAGATAAGTTGGAGTTAGCTCAGAGGTGAAAACTTGCTATTCTTGGTTCATACACCTGTCTAGTGTTTTACATAATTCTTTGAGCACAGCAGCAATTAGCTTAATTACTCTTGGGGAAGTCTAGGTAACTTAAAGAGATAACTTTCAAGAGTAATCTCATAAAAAATAATGAACCACACACTGAGAATGAGTTTTAACAACTGATGACATCATCCCGATTTTCACGCTATAGTTTGAGACTAGTGAGCAGAAAAATCAACATAACTCAAAATGTAGGAATCCAATGATTATGAAAATTTGTATGGTTATACTAGACAGTAAGGTGAATCCAACAAGCTTTAAAGCACGGAATTTGAATAAGTAACCACTGAGAAACACCTCTGACAAGATGAGTGAAAAAGTCGGGTACCTGACAGAGAAGTGAAAATGCACAGACATTGTTGACTTCAACTGAACATAACTGAAGATTGCAACATCCAAATGACATGAAAATTTGTGAGCATATAATAGACTTATAGAGCTAACTTTACCAAGTTAAATCACTGAAAGTGATGCACCAAGCTCAGAGAAAACATCTCTGCAAGCTGACTGAGAAAAACTGAGAGTAATGGCAGTGAGTAGTACACTTCACAAGAACATGGAAAGATGAACTCAAATAATCATGAAAATGAAAGTATATTGCTTGTACAATACAATGACTTACTGATACATATGTGTGCCTTGTAATCACACCTTGATATGGCATAAAGCTCAGCTCTTGGAGGTCTTCACATAGGTCTCTCTAACCACGACTAAAACTACCATCTATTTATAGTTGAGTTTGGGAGGCTAACTTCCCTCAATCACTCTCCAATCAATCAATGATTCATTTGATTCTATACCTACCACAAATCATGAATTCGTGGCTCCTCTTTCCATTCTTGATCAATTGGACTCAACCACTTAAGATTATTTCACTTTTACATTAAGTAAACTCTTCAAAAGTTACAAGAGCTAGTTCACAAGTGAACTTTACATAGTCTTCATTTTAAGGCTTTTTCTATGACTTTGTGGGACTCAAGCCAATACTTAGGCTTGTCATAGACTTGCTCCAACAAAGTATCTGTAGTGGCATCATGTGTAGAGGTGTGAGCACTCTGTGACGATCCAAATTATCTTGCCTATGTTTGTCTCTCCACCTCATCCATATCTGCCTCTCCATAATACTCTTGTATTACATATAACAACATAAATAAATAAAAAATATAAGATATCAATAAACATAAAATAATTATATGAAATTTATTAATACTTACAAAAGCATTTGGATGAACTTGTATATACTCACTCAGACGTTGATATCCACAATGTGTAGCAAAAATTGATTTCCTTTTTCGTAGGATATCACCATAATCCTTTCATTACATTTGAATAAATAAAAAAGATTAATGATTAGTGTTTTAACTAAAATAAAAAATATACTTTCAATAATATATACACTTACAAATATAGCTACAAAACCATGATGGCCCATTTGGCTTAAATGCAACATATGATTTGACTCAACTCTCTTCTTTGCAGCAACCTACATTTATTTAATGAAACAAAAATACATAGATTAAATATAAAACATTTATAAAATATATAATATTTATAAGTGATAGTAATATAAACTATTAATTTGTATACCTTCTGCTGAGGAAATGTTTCTTGAAGATGTAGCTGTCTGTGAAAAAACTACCACATCTCAGGTGGTATGTTAGGTCTTCTCTTATTTTGTTCTACCATACAATATCTCTTGTTATTTTAATCTCAAACAAAAAAAAGATCAAAATATAAAAAAACTTTAAATTTATAAATATGCATAACAGACACACCTACATACACTTATACATACGTACTTACACATAGACAAACATACATGCATACACATACACATATACATATACCTACACATAAATACATACACTTACATATACATACAAATACTTACACATAAATACATACACACACATTTATGCATACACATACACTTACATATATATACATACCCACACATGCACATACGTACATATCCACACATACACATGCATGCATACACACACACACACACACACACACACACACACACATATATATATATATATATATATATATATATATATATATATATATATATATATATATATATATATATATATATATATATATATATATATATATATATATATATATATATATATATATATATATATACATACATACATACAATCAGATTATTAATATCTAGTATTTCTATTTGATACACAATCAAATTCTGATCAATCAATGGTCAATGGCATCAAGACAATGCATCAAGAAATGATACTATATTATCTTGATGCCATTATCTCATTAACATCAATGGCATCCAAGACAATGCATATCAGCTAACAAAAGGTTCTTGTTGTATGGATACAATAAATCTTCGTGAAAAAGTTCTATGGATCTGTGGAATATATCATCTCGTATATTGAGATCTCAAAGCAAAGATCAAGTTGAATCTTGTACCAACCTTTAAGCATCAACAATCTTTCTTGGAGAGTGTTGATGATGATACTGAGATACCATACATTGTGCTTCCTAAGAGGACTGGATCACATGGTGGTCATATGAGGAACAAAAAAGAGTGCATTAGTGCATTTTGCGAAGCATTGAGATTCACAAGAGAAAGGTGGATCAATGCTTTCAGAAATTGAGTAAAGGTGAGGAAGAACATGATAGGCCTATTGATATGAAGAAAGAGATGGATGAGATTGTACAACTTGAAGGGGAAAAAGAGTCATTACGAGTGAAAGCTTAGGATTTACATGGGATTAACAAGTTGAATCTCATCGAATCTATTTGACGTGTTAACTTGAATCCTGAGCTTTCATCCATAATGAATCCATTTTCTCTTCAAGCTGTACAATCTCATCTGCCTCTTTCTTCTTCATATCAATAGGCCTATCATGTTCTTCCTCACCTCTACTCAATTTTGAAAGCATTGATCCACCTTTTTCTTGTGAATCTCAATGCTGTCTAAGATGCACTGATGCACCCTTTGTTGTTCCTTGTATGACCCATAATGTGATCCAGTCCTCTTACAAAGCACAACATAAGGTATCTCATATCATCATCAACGCTCTCTAAGAAAGCTTGTTGATGCTTAAATCTTGGTACAAATTTGACTTCATCTTTGTTTTGAGTGTACGATATACATGATGATATATTTCATAGATCCATAGACCGTCTTTACGAAGTTGTATTGTATTGATACAACAAGAACCTTCTATAAGCTGATATGCATTGTCCTGGATGCCATGCATTCACCTTGATGAGATGTTGGTACCAAGACAATAGCATCAAGAGGAACTTGCATAGAGATAGAAATTGACTTGTTGAGATAATAGCATCAAGAGGGACTCGTTATGGCCAAGTTTTGATAGAAATAGACTTATGCACGTGCTCCTTGGATACTTACAACAAACGAGATGCAAATAGGTAAATAAAGATTTTACTTTTTATGATACAATTCAATATTTTTTCAAACACATAATAATGAACTTTGTTTTTTTTCTAAAGTTTTATAGGTTATTTTGAAGGTTGATTGATTTCAAGCTGAGCATGAAGGTGGAAATTTCCCATTAAAAAGGGATCGTTATCAATTGTTAACTTGAATCATTTGAATGTGTATCATAAAATAGGTTCTCCTTTATTCAACTAGAATATAGGTGAATCCCACCATAGAGATGAAAACATGTTCTTTTAAGTTAGAACATGAAGCTCCGGGGTATGCCTAAAATTTTATATATAGTTCTATTTTTGAGGACTAAATTTCTCTCATATATGTATATATATGTGTGTATATATATGTATGTGTATTCATGTGTGTTATATATATACATGTGTTAGTATGCATATATGTGTGTTTCATATGTATGTATGTATATGCATGCGTATGATATATGTATGCATATGTTAGTATACACATGTGTATGTATGCATGTGAATTTGTGTGATATATGCAAAGTGTGTTTATAATTGTGTATCCATGTATATGTATAAATGTGTGCATGTAGGCATGTATGTGTGACGTGTATGTATTTAAATATGCTATATATATATATATATATATATATATATATATATATATATATATATATATATATATATATATACATGATCTTTATATATCTTTATATGTATTGTGGTCCTCGTTGATTTGAGTAGCTATATATAGAGGCATAAGGTTGGGAGGAGAGACATATCTCTACTAGGTGGTGGGAGGACTAGATGCAATGTGTATATATACTTCAACCATATAGCAAACACGACAAACTCAAGACCCAAGTCGATTTACTATATTCTATGTGTTATTTATATAGATACACACATAAATATAACAAGTAAAAGAAATGCATACTGTGTATTATCACAACGATGTGCCATAAGTATCCACATCTCTTTCAAACACCATTTATGTGACCACCCAGTGCCAAATTCTATCTCCATTGAACTAAGTACATATGTTTTACCTCTCTCATCAAATTCACTACAAAAGAAGAAAATCATATAAGTAAAACATAAAATATTTATCTCAATTTATATGTAAACTTATACTTACTTCCATTTCAAGTGTACAAAATGCAGGTAGGAGTCACATAAAGATCTCATACATACATACATACATACATACATACATACATACATACATACATACATACATACACACACACACACACATACACACACACACACACACACACACATATATATATATATATATATATATATATATATATATATATATATATATATATATATATATATATATATATATATATATGTATGTATGTATGTGTGTATATATATGCATATGTGCGTATGTATATGTATGTGTGTATGTATATATATGCATATGCATGTTTATGTATGTATGCATATGTGTATTTATGTGTATGCATGTGTGCATATGCATGTACGTATATGTGTGTGTATGTATATATATATATGTACGTATATGTGTGTGTATATGTATGTAGATGTGTATGTGAGCATATGTATATGTGTATGTGGATGTGTATGTATGTGTATGCATGTATGTGTATATGTATGCATATGCATGTGCATTGTGTATGTATGTATGTGTGTGTATGTGTATGCATGCCTCTATATGTGTGTCTGTATGTGTGTGTGCATATATATATATATATATATATATATATATATATATATATATATATATATATATATATATATATATATATATATATATATATATATATATATATATATATATATATATATACACGTGTATGTATGTGTGTGTGTATGTATACATGTATGTATGTGTGTATGCATATGTATGTATAGTGTATATATGTATATTGTGTATGCATGTGTGTGTATGTATGCATGCGTGTATGTGCATGCGTATATATGTATGTGTGTATGCATGTGTTTGTATGTGTGTGTATGCATGTGTTTGTAAAGTGCATTTGTGTGTGTATATGTACATATGTGTATATGTATGTGTGTATGTATATGTGTGTATGTATGTGCATGTGTGTGTATGCATGTGTCTATGTATGTATGCATATGCATGTGTATGCACGTGTGTGTATGTATGCATGTGAGTGTGAGTGTGTGTCTATCTGTGTGTAGGTATATGTGCAAGTATCTATATGTGTATGAGTGTGTATGCATATGTGTGCATTTATGTATGTGCATATGTATGTATGTGTGTGTATACATATGTATGTATGTATGCATGTATGTATGTATGTGCATGTGTGTGTATGCATGTGTGCATATGCATGTGTGTATGTATGCATATGAGTGTATGTATGCATGTGTATATGTGTGTGTCTATGTATGTGCATGTATATATGTATATGTGTGTCCATGTATGTGTGTATATGTATGTATGCATATAAGTGTATGTATGCATGTGAGTGTATATGTGTGTCTATGTGTGTGTATATATGTATGTGTGTGTATGCATGTGTGTGTATGTTCTTGTGTTTATGTATATATACATATGCATGTGTGTATGTATACATATGCATGTGTGTGTACGAATGTGTGTGAGTATGCATGCACATGTGTGTATGTATGCACATGTGTGTGTATGTGCATGTTTGTGTATACATGTGTCTATGTATGTATGCACATGTATGTGTATGCATATGTGTGTATGTATGCATGTGAGTGAATGTGTGTGTGTGTGTCTTTGTGAGTGTATGTATATGTGTATGTGTATATGTGCAAGTACCTATATGAGTATGTGCATATGTGTGCATTTGTAAATGTGTGTGGATGCATATCATATATGTGTGCATTTGTGTATGTGTGTATATGTGTGTGTATATGTGTGTATGTGTGTGTATGTGCATGTGTGTGCATACGTGTGTGTATGTGCATGTGTGTGTATGCATGTGTCTATGTATGTATGCATATGCATGTGTATGCATGTGTGTATGTATGCATGTGAGTGTGAGTGTGCGTCTATTTGTCTGTAGGTATATGTGCCAGTATCTATATGTGTATGAGTGTGTATGCATATGTGTTCATTTGTGTATGTGTGTATGTATGTACGTGTGTGTATACATACATACATATGTATGTATGTATGTGCATGTGTGTGTATGCATGTCTATGTATGTATGCATGTGAGTGTATGTGTATGTATATGTGCATATGTGTGTGTATGTGTATGTGTGTGTATGCATGTGTGTGTATGTATGCATATGCGTGTATGTATGCATGTGAGTGTATGTGTGTGTCTATGTGTGTGTATGTATGTGTATGTTGTGGAGAATTTCTCCTATGTGGAATGAAAACGTGTAGTGAACCCTTGTATGTCCAACACTTGGACAAACAGCTGCACTTTAGATAGCTTGCTGCTCTCAATACAAAACTCAAATGGATGTGTGCCTTTATACAATAAAAGTCGACAAAGAGAGCTTTGTAACAAGCTATAAATGACTTAATTTGGACAAGTTTTGATTAGGAAATGCAACTAATGAAAATGAACTACCTGTCCACACAAGTATGCTAAAGAATTGAACTTCACTCTCGGACTGATAACTCCCTAAATATATATCCTTTGAGGAAGATATTGAGAGAGAGAAATTAAACACAAATAGATTTCCAACAAGCTAAAAATCAAGTAATTTGGATGAGTCTTGGTCAGGAAATTCAATTGACCAAAATAGATAGCCTGCACACACAAGTATACTAAAAAACTAGACTTTACTCTCTGATAGAGATCTCACAAAATATTAATTCCTTGAATGAGATATTTGGGATAGAGAAAAAACATGCAAAGAGCTTTCCAACAAGCTAAAAACCAAGCAATTTGGATATGTTTTGGTCAAGAAATTCAACCAACCAAGATAGACTACCTGTCTACTGAAGTATGCTAAAAAACTAGACTTCACTCTTTGACTGATATATCTTAGATTATATAAGTTTTGAAAGAGATATTTGAGATAGGAAAAATGTACCAGATAAGATTTCCAATGCATGTTTAAATCCAAGAAATGGTTACATATACACTGAGATATGAGCTTCACAACAGGGCTATGTACAAAATGATGTGTAGCTAGAAGGAGTCTATGGGAAGACAAAATGACAAAATGACCAGATCCGAATATTGGGAGCTTTTGCCTCTTTCTATCCTTCTTTAGAACATGCTCCCACTCCATTTTTATTACCAATGAGCATGTGAAGAAGTTTTTGCCTCCTTCTTAACTCACCACTTTCATTTGATTGCCCACTACATGCCACTTATTACAAGGCAGATATTGTATTTTTTACTCATCATGAATTTTGACTAGACTCTTTTTTCCTTTTTTTTCTTTTCTCTTCTTTTCCTTTATCTTTATATTTGGTAAATTTATCCAAGCATAGCTCATGTGAAAATACATTTATCTTCAACACTCCCCCTCAAGCTCATTTGGGAGTTTTCTTCAACCATGTCCTGCAAATTTATCACATCCTTGAAACCTTTGAGTTTAGAAGCATCCAAAAACTTTGTAAACATATCTGCAACCTGCTCTTTGGTTCTGATGAACTTTATCTCCACATCTTTGCTCAATACCTTCTCCCTTACATAATGGTAGTGGACCTCTATGTGCCTGCTGCTTGCATGAAACATAGGATTGCTTGCCAAGTAAATGCTTGACATGTTATCACCGTATATAGGGATGGTTCCAACTTCAAGATCATCCAAAAGCTTTTTAATCCACATTGCTTCACATGTGGCAAATGCTAATCCTCTATATTCAGCCTCCATGGATGAAAGTGCAACAATAGGTTGTTTCTTTGAGCTCCATGTGATAGGTTTGCTTCCTATCATGAACACATAACCTGAGGTTGATCTCCTATGTTCCTTTGAACCTGCCCAATCAACATCGCTAAAGCTTTTGACTTGCAATTCTTCATCAAACTTGTAAAACAAAGCATGATTAAGTGTATGCTTTATGTATCTCAACACTCTCTTGGCTGAATTTAAATGTCACTTGTCGGGGCTTGCATAAACTGAGAAAGTACACCAACAACATAAGATAAATCAAGCCTTGTAATGTTTGCATAGATTAATGATCCTACAATGCTTTTGTATGTCGTTACATCTTCCAATAGTTCTCCATCATTTGAAAAAAATCTTTGTATTTGTGTCTATGGGTTGAGTGAGTGTTTTGCATTCACTCATTCCAAATTTGAAAAGAACATGCAACAAGTACTTCCTTTGCATCAAGTAGATGCCACTTTTTCCACAAACAACTTTAATTCCTAAAAAATATTTTAGCTCTCTAAGATCAAAAGTTTTAAACTCCGTACCAAGATTCCTTTTGATATCTTTAATCATTGTAACATCATTTCTTGTTATGATGAGGTCATCGATGTATATACAAATATATACCTCTCTATTTTCTTCCTTCTTCTTGTACAATGAAGGATCTGCACTACTTGGGTTGTATCCACACTTAATTAGATATTCTACCAATCTTTGATTCCATGCTCTTGGTGCTTGCTTCAAGCCATAAAGTGCCTTTTTTAACATGCAAACAAAGTCTGGATGGTTTTCATCTTCAAATCCAACCGCTTGACTCATGTATACCTCTTCTTGTAGTTCTCCATTGTGAAAAGCATTTTTGATGTTGAGTTGATATAATGGCCATCTCCTTGAAGCACCAATTGCTATTAATGTTATGATTGTTCCCATCTTTGCAATGGGGCTAAAAAATTCATCACAATCTATGCATTGTGTTTGTTTAAGTCCTTTGGCAACTAATCTAGCTTTATATCTAGCTAGTGAACCATCAACATTCCTCTTTATTTTAAACACCCATTTGTTTGGAACAATCTTCATACCTTCTTTCTTTGGCACTAGCTCCAACATGTGATTATCTTTGAGAGTTTTGATCTCTTCTTTCATAGCTTGCTTCCATTCCTTTTGTGTGCAAGATTCTTCAAATGTCTCAAGATCTTTGTCTTTGATAACCTGCATCATGTATGCAAAATGTTTTGCCATGAAACTATCATAACTCAGACTTTGAGTTGGATACCTTGTCCTTGAAGATCTTCTTTCATTTCCTTTAGAAAGTTTCTTCTTTAACCTATTCAGCTTTACCTTCGGAGTGATTAATTCTTTCATATTCTTCTTCACTTGCATCTATCTCACTGTTTGGAGTAGCACTTACTTCTTCAACTCTACTATGAGCTGAATTTGGAGACAAAGAATGAATCCTCCTCCATGTTGAACATTCTTCATTTCATGTAGATGCCTCTAGACCTGAAACCTTTGTGCTTGATTGTTGAACTTCTCTTTCATTTGTTCCTACATAATCATCACAATCTTCTTCAAGAATCTTTTCCTTTCCTTTATCTTCATACCATGGTCTTAGTTAAACAAAGACCACATCTTGAGAGATTCTTACTTCCTTTGTTCTAGGGTTGTAACACTTGTATCCTTTTTGCTCCGTTGAGTAGCCGATGAAAATGCATTTTTCTGACCTTGGTTCCATCTTTGTTCTAACTTCTTGTGGAATGTGAACAAAGCAAACACATCCAAACACATCCAAACACTTTGAGGTACGTAAGATCAGGTTTCTTACCAAAATATGCCTCCTCTGGAGTCAAGTGATGTATTCCCAATGTTGTGCACCTACTCATCAAGTAAATGGTGGTTGTCATAGCTTCAACTCAATAATAAAATGGTACCTTCATTTCATTGAGCATGCATGTTGCAATTTCAGCAATTTGCCTATTTTTCCTCTCAGCTACTCCATTTTGTTGTGGTGTATACCTACAAGTAAACTGCCTTTTGATCCCATTCTCTTGTCGAAAATCTAAAAATTCTTTGGAGAAGTATTCCCCTCCACCATCAAACCTTAAGGTTTTGAGAGACCTTCCTGTTTCTTTTTCAACTTCAACTTTGAATCTTTTGAATATAGAAAACACCTCTGATTTTTGCTTCATACAAACAACCATACCTTTCTTGAGTGATCATCAATGAAGGTGACAGAAAATCTATTACCAGCCATTGATGCCTCTTGGGTTGGTCCCCATACATATGTATGTATCAAGTCTGAGACATTTGGGGCCACATAATTGCTCCTCTTGAATGGCTGCCTTGTTTGCTTTCCTAGTTGACAAGCTTCACATAACTCATGTAGTCCAATGCTATTAAATTTTGGAAGAACTCTTACCACTTCATGTTTCCTCATGTCCTTCAGCTTTGGAATGTTGATGTGTCCTATTCTTTTTGTGCCATAAGTCCAGCTCTAAAATCTCCTTGTTCCCACATTGAATCTACATGATCTTTCCATGTGGATGTTGGACGTCCAAAGTGAACATCCTTCCTTCTCTTTTATCTCGAGCAATGACCTTGAAGCCTTCCTTTGGATTCTTTATGAAGCACCCATTATAATTGAATATGACATGATAACCCTTCTCTACCTTTTTTCTACTGAAATCAAGTTCGTTGAAAATGTAGGAACATGAAGAACATTAGATAGTACCTTTGCTCTGCTTGTATCTCCAAGCCTTATAATCTCCAATATGTTCAATCATGTGTTGAGTATCATCACCTGTTTCAACACATCCTTTTCCCTTGGTACCTATAGATTAGTGAAGAAACTTCCTTGGCATGACATATGGTACTACAACCTGAATCAATGTACCATTTTTTGTCATCTTCACAAGAGCGTCTATACTCATGTCTCATTGTAAGTAGTGTGTCCTTGTTTCCTTCACTTGAGTTGCTTGCATAGTTGCTTTGGCTCCTTTGATTGCCTCCATTTGGTCTTCCATTCTTTAGCCAACAATCACTAGCATAGTGTCCTACTTTACCACAATGATAGCATGTTATACCTTTATGAGAATTGTGGGAGCCTCAACCTCTTCCTTTACTTCTACCTCGACCTCTTCCTTGTGTGTTGGCATTTGATGCATCCTTGTTGTCTTTGGAATTGTTTTGATTTTAGTTGGAGTTGTTGTGACCTCTTCCTTTTCCTCTTGAGCCTCCTCTTGAGTTCCTTCCTTTACCTTGACCTGCATAAATAACATTTGGTTGTGGCTGTCCTTTCCTTTGGGGCCACCAAAGCTAAGATCTTCTGTGACAAGATGAGGGATTAGTTGTTCAAAATTTGGATATGCATCTTTCAAGTTAATGGAAGTTATAAAAGGCTTCCATCTTTCAGCTTCTCTTAATCCATTGAGAGTATAACACACAAGATCTCCATCTTCAACCATTGTGCCAATAGAAGCTAAAGCATCACTTAGCTCCCTAATCTTCAAAGTATAATCAGCTATGGATTGACTTGAACTTTTCTTGATTGTGTTCAATTCATTCTTGAGTTGAAGTTTCTTAGCTTTGGTATTTGTTGAATACATCCTTTCAAGAGCTTCCCAAGCATCCTTAGCTTTCTCTAGATGTTGAATATGCCCTACCATGTCATTAGTAATGACTTGTGAAATGAGCAATATGACTCTCCTATTCCTCTCTTCCCATTCTTTTGCTTGCCTCCTTTGGACTTCGGTGGCTGTAGCTTGATTGATTTGAGGTTGAGCATCATCACCGCTCACAATACCCCACAAGCCTTTGCCCATTAGGTAGTTGGTCATTCTAAACTTCCACATGAGAGAGTTATCCTTATCCAATTTCTCTACTTGTTGACCCAAGTCAACCATTGAATACTATCAAAAACTTTAACTCCAACTCTGTTGATGAAGCTTCAGCATCAAGTTTGCTCTGATACCAACTATGGAGAATGATTTCTCCTATGCGCAACGAAAACGTGTAGTGAACCCTTGTATGTCCCACACTTGGACAAATGGATACACCTTAGATAGCTTGCTGCTCTCAATACAAAACTCAAATGGACATGTGCCTTTAGTCAATCAAAGTAGACAAAGAGAGCTTTCTAACAAGCTATAGATGACTTAATTTGGACAAGTTTTGATTAGGAAATGCAACTAACAAAGATGAACTACTTGTCCACACAAGTATGCTAAAGAATTGAACTTCACTCTTGGAATGATAAATCCTTGAATATATATCCTTTCAGGATGATATTTTAGATAAAGAAAATTCACACAAATAGCTTTCCAAGAAGCTAAAAATCAAGTAATTTGGATGCGTTTTGGTTAGGAAACTCAATTGACCAAAATAGACCACCTGTGCACACAAGTATACTAAAAAACTGTGTGTGTCTATGTGCTTGTGTTCGAGTATGTATGCACATGTGTGCGTATGCATATGTGTACGTATGTGCATGTGTGTGTATACATGTGTCTATGTATGTATGCATATGCATGTGTATGCATATGCATGTGTATGCATATGCATGTGTATGCATATGTGTGTATTGTTGGAACATCAAGCTTACACTATGCTTGAGTTGGATAGATGATGGACAAAGTCTCATACATAGAACTTTACTTAGGTCTTCTCATAGCTATGAAAAACTCAAAAGCTTACAGGTGCTTTCTCACTCAGAGAAGCCTGACTATACTCAGTCATACAAAATGAAGTTTTTCTCACACTAACTACCTCTCTTCCATATTGTGTCAGTTGATACAAAATAACTTATATAGTTTTTCTCAATCTCATGAATTTTAAAAAACTCTAGAACTAAAGTGAACTAACTTTACAAATATAATACATTTGTGAATTTGTCCCTTCACATAGGCATGTGGTTTTCTCTAAAGACCTTCAAATATATGTACAATTAGTGATTGTTTCTCCAACATGTGTGTGTATGCATATCATATATGTGTGCATTTGTGTATGTGTGTATGTATGTGTGTGTATATGTGTATATGTGTGTAAATGTGTATATGTGTGTGTATGCATATGTGTGTGTGTATGTGCATGTGTGTGTATGTGCATGTGCGTGTATGCATGTGTCTATGTATGTATGCATGTGTGTATATGTATGTGTATTTATATGTGCAAGTTTCAATATGTGTATGTGTATGTGTATATGTCTATGTTTGTGTATGATTTTGTGTGTATATGTGTATATGTATGTGTGTGTAGATTTGTATATGTGTGCATGTGTGTATGTATGCATGTGTGTGTGTATGCATATGTATGTATGTATGTATGCATGTGTGTGTATGCATATGTGTGTTTGTATGTGCATGTACCTTTGCTCATTCTGTTGCTCCTTTGCACATTTGCTTTCGTTCGCTTGTTCACTCTCGTTCGCTCGTTCAATCTCATTCGCTTGTTCACTCTCGTTCGCTTGTTTACTCTCGTTCGCTTGTTTACTCTCGTTCGCTTGTTCACTCTCATTTGCTCGTTCATTCTCGTTTGCTCATTCACTCTTGTTCGCTCGTTTGGTCGCTTGTTCACTCTCGCCCTCTCACTTGATCCGGGCACAAATGTGCCGGAAGAAATCAAAATTTTTTCAAATTTGTAGAGCGTCAATTATGCAGCACTATAGCATCGCATCCAGTGTGCAATCATCGCTAAGATAGTTACTAAAAGTTGACGCAGATAGTGATGAATAATGTATGCATTGCTTATGTGATACTCATCATCGCTTATTCGATGCAAAATATTTATTTTTTTATTTCTCTCCTAGAGCATCGTGTATGAATATGTGATATCAATGGTGATAAAATCACCCATCACATTCTCTACTAGAAGAATAAATCTTCCCTAAAATATGAAGGATAACTCCCAATCCTAAGGAGATGTCCACTAAGAGCTCTCCTCTAATCTAGTGAGACATGATGCCATGAATGATGAGTGCTTTTCTCCCTGGCCATAGAAGAAGAGTGCTCAAAGGGAAGTTGTTTCCACTATCCCATACCAGTGAAAACTTCTTCCAATTCATAGTGTTATACCTACACTAAACCAATGTATATTTCATATATATATATATATATATATATATATAGATATATATATATATATATATATATATATATATATATATATATATATATATATATAATGGAATATGTAGGTGGACTCTAATGAATCCCATAACTTAATCTCATGTCGGTGGACTCAAATGAGTCCCATGTCCTTGAACTAGTTAGTTTGGTTCTAGTCAATATGTGACAATGGATATCCCTTTCTGTTCCAAACCAACTTGTTCCTAGGTACCAAGACTAGGTCTAAGTACCTCTCTGTAGATCCCTATATACATATATGTATTGGGTAACCCAACAATTTTTAACTAAGGGATCTATGCTCTAAGTCATAGAGCTAGTGCCATGCCTGTGGCCTTCCTAACCATCACTCGAATCTCATAAGTACCCGTCGATGCTATCTCATGAAACCTAACTCTATGATCCCATCTAATTGGTTTCCTTAAGAGGGAAGCAGAAATGCTTCACTACTTGCTCAAGTGATGTGCATGAGTGAAACTAGTCACTCTTTGGTATTCGTCATGATACTCCATAGTCTCCTAATCATCCCGTGAGACTCTTTTGAAGATAACCAAATCTTCACTACATTGGAGATTATCATAAATATATATCTCCCGTGCCTCTATGCAACTTCGTATAACCTATAGGATTTCTTGTGCACATTCCTAATGGTGAAGGTATAACTCCTTCCCTTTAGCAATCCTATGGTCTAAAATCCATAAGGATTATGTGTAGGGATCCTATTACTTCTAAAGTTGCCTTATCTATACTATGGTCCTAAGTCCATCAAATGCATGTTTAGGAGCATGCTAACACCTTACTAATGTTTGTAGGAAAGTCATGTTACCATTCCATAACATTCTTACCTAAAGATAAGTGCGTATATAATGCCATGAGGCACGGAAATTTTCGACAACATTTCCCCAAGGAAATGGAATCCCAAAAAATTTTAACCATAAACTCAATGGCGCACTAGCCATCCAACAACATAGGGCTCGGCAATCCCATGGCATGCACGCCATAAACTAATACATGGACTCCATAACCTGCAAAAACATAAAAACAAATGCTAGCAACAATCTCTTGTTGCATAACCATGTAATTCCTGCAACCATCTTTCCTGCAAATAATCAAAAAGTATACTCCTCTCAGAGAGAAATATTTGAAGATGCTTGGGACTATTTTCACCTTACCAAATCCTCCCTTCGTTCATGCAAATTTGCTCCCCAAAAGAGGCTTAAATCAAGATTTTTACTTTTATGCAAAAACTTAACTGGGAGGTTTTAGCAAGCTTCTAATCCACTCTTAATGTGGATTTCTTTTGGTTTTTCTTGTTTATCATGGTAACACATACACCATAATTCATGTATGTATGCAATAATCCATGGGAAACCTCTTAAATGATCTTTATTTTTACTCCCAAGAGTGGAGTTTGGCAAAAACTAACATCTGAATTTTTTTTTCAAAAAGTGTGGAAAGGGGGTCCTTGAGGATACAAAATTCCTCCTTAACTTATTATTTTGATGAATCTAATGATTCTATTGTGAAGTCAAGTATATATATTTTTTCCCATCCATCCGTAGATACCGCACCTCTTTTTCCCTCTTCCAAAATGGGTATTTCTTAGATTCAAGTGCTGATTTTTTTTTTTAAAACTATGATGGAAGGGGGTTTTGTGGAGCTTCAAACTCCCATCATACTGAGGTATGTTTTGGATTTATAAATCTTATATGGAAGTCAATACAATAGACTAAACGTATCCATGAGTTTTCCTAATAAACTAATAAAAATCTTGCTTCATTTCCCTTTCCATAAATGGCTAATCATAAAAAACGGCACCTAAAACTTATGGGAAAAATCATGAACAGAGCTACTTTGGAGATACCTAAAGATTCTAATTTCTTGTATTTTGAGGGAATTCATTCACCCTATATGGGAGTATTTATCTTATACTCTCCATACACATGATTTCCCTTGAAACTTATGCCTAATCTACTTTCTTTCTTCCTTTCCAAAATGGAGATTTAATCCAATTTGACTTCTGGAAATCTCATAAAATGATTGATGAGGGGACTTTGGAGAGGTCAAATTCTCTCTTTTCTCTACTAAATCTTCGTAATTTACTTTCCTTACAGAAGTCCATGCTCTTGTCTCTAAGGATGCCTCATTTCCCTCCTTCAACTTGTCCTAAATGACCCTCATATTACATGTCAAAAATGACAAAAAATCATAATTTGTACCTGTGTAGGAGTGGAAAGACATGGTATATCTCCTCCTTTTGCAAAGAGACTTTCAACTGTGTGAAAGTTCCATGGAGGTTCCTCTCTCCATATTCCTCTTATGAGAAGAAGTATCTTTCAAAGTCTCCAATTGTATCCAATCTATTTCCATTATATATATATATATATATATATATTTATTGATGTCATCACAGATCTGTCCATACATCGAAGACCAATAGCAACCTCCGTTCAATGAAAAAGTGCTCCCTAACTGCTACTGTGATCCTCTTCAAAGAGCACTTGCTTGCTTTTGCCCCATTTTCTAGGGTGCGCTAAACAGCGACTAAAAACTCTTTACCATAGAGCCATGGTTCTTTGGATACAAGGTTTGCCTCCCATCCTTGTGTTGCGGGTTCAAATCCCATTTCTAGTGCATGTGGAAGATGAAGAAAATCCCTCCTCTGATACCAGTTGTGCGTGAGTTTTGTGTGAGCTTGCTGATCGTTGCCATCACGAACTTCGCTTCTTCACACACAAAGATTAACTCATTCATTTCCTCCCAACCGGGTCCGAGCCTCTTGCATGAGTCCTCATGAAACTCACATCTTGCTTTCTCATAACAGATAATATTATCTTAGTTCTTCTATCATATAATATAAATCCAAATTGATGCCATGTGGCATGAGTGCCACCTCACCCAAGGAGGGTTGCATCCCTATTGTGACAATATTATCTTAGTTCTTCTATCATATAATATAAATCCAAATTGATGCCATGTGGCATGAGTGCCACCTCACCCAAGGAGGGTTGCATCCCTATTGTGACAGAATGATCTCACCTAATTTATTTAGTGAAATAAAAATTCTATATATGTATGCACAAATGTTTGTGTGTATCATGTATGTATGTGTGTACTTATGTGCTCACTTATGTATTATTTATGTATGCATGTGCATATATACATGCATACTTATCTATATATCTAACTATGCATAAAATAAATGTATGTGTGGATATCTATGTATGTAGATATGTGTACGTGTATATGAACTAATTCTCTTTTTATTAAATATGATTTCAAGATGTGAAAGAGAGAATACCGTTTAGCCCCTTCATTTCGTGGGAAAGAGAGAACCGTATGAGGCTTTTTATGTGTTTGTAGAGAGAGTCGAGGAGATGGGTGGAAGAGACGTCAAAGAAGGCAGACAAGACAACAAAATTCAGCTGACATGTAGTGTGTGGGCGTCTGTGTGGGAATCATACGAAATGAACAGAGAAAGGAATGATAGGAGAGGTGAGAGTAAAGACAAAAGAGAAGTAGCTGCCCATTCACAATGTTGATTTTGGTACTTATTACTACAGTTCGATGGTCAATGAATGCATGCATGTAAAGGGAGGAGGAGAAGACTAATCGAACATTTCTTGTTGGAAAGTGTCAATGTGTACAATTCTCTCTCTCCCTCTCTCTCTTTGTCTCTCTCTCTTTCTCTCTCTCTCTCTCTCCCTTTCTCTCTCTCTCTCTCTCCACATCAGTAAGTGGATCATTGAACCTCTAGAAAAGATCATCCAAGGACTATTAATTCTCGTCAACCACAGGACTATTAATTGGTGACTTGTTGGTGATATGTTCACATTAAGTTTGTGACTTGTTGGTGATATGTTCTATTCATTTTCTTGTTGTAGGGTTGCATTCATGTGAGATTTTTTAGACCCACTATAGGAGTAGGCTCATTCATAGGCACGCAAACAATGCACAGAAAACATCCCATAAAAAACGTATAAAAATAATGACAAAATATAGAGAATATTTCTTTAAGAATGAAAATGGAAAATGAGTTTATTGTTTTTCAGAATTTCATCAAAAAAGGTAATCCATATGCGTATCTATAAAAGGAATATACACGTGCCTTTATTTTAAAATTAAATAACCACAAATTCATGAATAAATACCATTCAAACATAAATTTTCTCTCATAAAAATTGCAAATAGATATAAATTTGAGTGACCATGCAATATTTGTACATTCAAGATAGTTGATCTACTAATCAAAACAAAAAGCTACTTAAAATCCTTTTTTTATCAAGCATAATGTGACCAACGTCACATGTTTCCAAATGTAAAAGCCATTATTATGAAATACATATAATAAATAAAATCTACTAACCAGGTAGATGATAACAGAGTCCTCATTGAAAATAAATTATTCTTGATTGGAAAAAAAAAATAGACATGGATGGTCAATACATGTCACACCACTTAAAAATAATAAGCATGTTCCATGTGATAAATAAAACACATACATGGAATTTAAACATAGAAAGTAGTAAATTTAATGTGTTTATGAGTGATGTGCATCAATCAAATTATCACAATATTGTGTACGTGATCACATTTTTATCTATTGATATTTTTCCATAAAATGATTTTTCATATTTTACTAAATTTCTAAGATATAGTAGATCAATGTGTGCTCTAGTTACAAGATAATCTATAAGTTTCCAAGTTATTATAATTTTGGTATCTTCTTCTAAAAATAGTGGGTTTTCAATAGTAGGAGTCATGAAAGGAGTTCTTCTAATTTATGGTTTTACGGCCATTATATCATAGTGGTCTCTTTCATTCTGTTTTTTTAATTATCTAACGAATAACAACATAATATATACAAAATTGTGATATTAGTTTCTTCACTTTGACCATTAGCTTAAGAATGAAATTCAAAACTAAAATGCATTTGCAATCTTGAATTTTTAAACAATGCAGCCCAAAGTGATGCCATAAGTTAATTTAAAGAAAGGTATGATGAAGCAATACATTTAATAAATAGTTTAGCAACATGAGGTGCATCCATATTTTCAAGAAATAAAATATGTATATTTTCTTTATTCATCTACTATCGTCAAAATCATGTTACTATTTGAAGATGCTTTATAAAGACTAATAACAATAAAAGTTTTGCCATGCCTAATCCATATAAACATTAAGATACCTTATTCATCTCCTTCATATTGATCTTTAAATCTTTGATGAATAATACACAGTGAAATAAACTATGTGATATATTTTACCATGTGAGGCCAAAAGAAAAATTCTTTACATGCATAATTAGTGCTCTTTATAGCAATGCCCATAGATGAAGATTCATGAGTTTGAAAATGCGAATCACATGCACAAGTCAATATGATTTCATTAAATGAACGAATTTGAATGGAAGATATGTTATTCACATTGAAAAGTAGATCTTTTGAGAGGGAAATAACTAAGAGCATCAACAACTATATTATTTTTTTTAAGTTTTCTTGAGCCATATGATAAAAATTTTGAATGAAAGAATTTCATTTCATGTGTATAATAGATATTAAAAATTGATTTGATAAATATTTTTTACCTACCCTTTTTTTGGAATGTTATTAAGAAACATGTAAAATTACATCTTCTTAATCAATTGATAGTTTTCTTACATATAAATTCTTCGTTTGGTGATGTTTACTATTAGGGCTTAGTTTGGTGATGTTCACTATTAGGGCTTATAGTTTTTTTCTTAGTTTGGTGATGTTTACTATTAGGGCTTAAGCTATTACCATTAAGGTCTTGCACATTAGCTTTTGCTTATGCCTTTCCCTATCCAATTTTCTTTAGCTCATTAAGGTTTGCTCATGATGAATCATTGATCTTGAAGGGATGTAGTCAACCTATGGTTCCATGCCCTAGGTGTCAGGAAAGAGCTTTGTTCAGTTTGCACACATACTTTACCCATGTAAACCTCCTATGAAATCTAGCCATTAAGAAAAGCATTTTTTACATCCAATTGGTACATATTCCAATTTCTTGATGCAACCACACTTACCAATACCCTGATGTTTGGCATTTTGGCTACAAGTGAGAAAGTCTCTTCATAATCAACTCCTTGGGCTTGTGCAAAACCCTTAGCCACAAGTCTAGGTTTATTTAAGTGCTTCTATTACTTCATCCGTAGCTTTCTTCCACTCTGCCTTGGTCTTAGCCTCATCATATGAAGTGGGTTCTTCAAATGATAAATCTTTAGCAAGATAAATGGAATGCTTGGTAACTAAAGAAGTGTCATACCCATATCTGATTGGTTTCTTGCTCTTCCTTTGTGATCTTCTAATTGCTAGGTTGGATGATTCAGGTATGTCTTCCAACCTCTTCATCTTGACTTTGCCCTTTGATTTCCATGCCTTGAATTCTTCTAGGTTGATGATGTCCTTATCATCTGATTTGATGTCTTCAATCTGGCTTGGCTCCTACTTGGTGAGGCTTGGAAACTCCTCTTCCAAGTCATATGGCAACTTAACCATCCCTTTTGATTCCTCTATCCTGCAAGAATGCATCAAATTCATTTGAGAAGTACTCACCTCCTCCATCTGACGTTAGTCTCTTTACACTTCTTCTTGTTTGGTTTTCCACAAGTGGAAGATACTTCTTCAAGAAATTGAACATTTCATCTTTGTGCTTCATGAAATACAAGATAGTCCATCTACTGAAATCATCAATGAAAGACACATAGTACCTTCAACCAAAAATTGAAGGGTCCTTACTTGGTCCCCACACATCTGTGTGAACAAGCTCCAAGTAATCCTCATGTATGTAACCTTTCCTTCAAAAGGGTAACCTGTGTGATTTACCAAACTAACATGCACCACATTTATAGATCATGTGTTGCTTGGATACATTAGGTATCCCAAGCACACATTGATCTCTACATATTTACTGTAAGGTTCTCTCACCAATATGCCCTAATCTTTTATGCCAAATCTGAAGCTCTGATAATGTCTGATCTTTGTAATTATAAAGTGCAATATTCCTTGTATCTTCAAGTTCAAATGTGAAAATCTACCTATCTTTTCTCTGTTGGTAATTCTCTTGAATCCATGTTGGGGATCCTCCATAAATGCTCCATATTTGTTGAACCTAACCTGCAAACCTTTTTCCACAATCTGTCCAAAACTCATTAAGTTCTTGGTAACAGAACCCTGCTCAACAGATTCCTATTCCCATTAGAGGTTTTAACATTTCCTACCTTGACCATTGAATGCTTGGTGTCAACACTGTGAAGAGATGGATAGGTATGTGCTAGAAGATGAAGAGGTGTTGCAAAATCCTTGATCTACACCAGCCAAATGAACTCCAAGAGTATATGGTGGGCCCTTTTAGCTTGCCAATGGATGTATTAGACACCCTATGTACCTTGGAAGATCACTCTCAAAAAGATAGATCAAAACAGATAAGTTGGAGTTAGCTCAGAGGTGAAAACTTGCTATTCTTGGTTCATACACCTGTCCAGTGATTTACATAATTCTCTGAGCACAGCAGCAATTAGCTCAATTCCTCTTGGGGAAGTCTAGGCAACTTAAAGAGCTAACTTTCAAGAGTAATCTCATAAAAAATAATGAACCACACACTGAGAATGAGTTTTAACAAGTGATGACATCATCCCGATTTTCACGGGCTGCTACAGAAATAGACTAGTGAGCAGAAAAATCAACATAACTCAAAATGTAGGAATCCAATGATTATGAAAATTTGTATGGGTATACTAGACAGTAAGTTGAATCCAACAAGCTCTAAATCACTGAATTTGGATAAGTAACCACTGAGAAATGGCTCTGACAAGATGAGTGAAAAAGTCGGGTACCTGACAGAGAAGTGAAGATGAACAGACCCTGTTGACTTCAAATGAACATAACTGAAGATTGCAACATCCAAATCACATGAAAACTTGTGAGCATATAGTAGACTTATAGAGCTAACTTTACCAAGTTAAATCACTGAGAATGATGCACCAAGCTCAGAGAAAACATCTCTACAAGCTGACTGAGAAAACTGAGAGTAATGGCAGTGAGTAGTACACTTCACAAGAACATGGAAAGATGAACTCAAATAATCATGAAAATGAAAGTATATTGCTTGTACAATACAATGACTTACTGATACATGTGTGTGCCTTGTAATCACACCTTGATATGGCATAAAGCTCAGCTCTTGGAGGTCTTCACATAGGTCTCTCTAACCACGACTAAAACTACCATCTATTTATAGTTGAGTTTGGGAGGCTAACTTCCCTGAATCACTCTCCAATCAATCAATGATTGATTTGATTCTCTACCTAACACAAATCACAAATTCGTGGCTCCTCTTTCCATTCTTGATCAAGTGGACTCAACCACTTAAGATTCTCTTACTTTTACATTAAGTAAACTCTTCAAAAGTTACAAGAGGTTCACAAGTGAACTTTACATAGTCTTCTTTTTAAAGCTTCTTCTAAGACTTTGTGAGACTCAAGCCAATACTTAGGCTTGTCATAGACTTGCTCCAACAGCTCCCCCTCAAGCCAAGTATGCTTGAGGTCTTCAATCTTCCAAGATTACCTGCAAACCAATCATAGCCTTGAATTTGCAAAGCTTTGGTTAGAACATCTGCACATTGTTGATGAGTGGACACATATGATATTTGAATCTCTTTGCTTAGAACCTTCTCTCGTACATAGTGATAATGAACTTCAATATGTTTAGTCCTTGCATGAAAAATAGGATTAGCAGCCAAGTGAATAGAACTCATATTGTCACCAAAAATAGTTGGAGTTCCAAACTCCAATCCAAGATCTTTGAATAATGTCTTCATCCACATAGCTTCTTGTGTAGCTATGGCAAGACCTCTATATTCAGCTTCAGTAGAAGAGAGAGCAACTGTGGGTTGCTTCTTGGATGACCATGAAATAAGCTTTGAACCTGCAAAGGTAAGATAACCTGAAGTGCTCCTTCTATCTTCCTTGGAGCCAGCCCAATCTGCATCAGAAAATAGCTTCAAACCTAAATCAGATACATAAGGATAATAAATTCCTTCATTTATGGTTCCTTTGAGATACTTGAGAATCCTTTTGGCAGCATCCATATGTGGTTTCCTTGGTGTGTGCATAAATTGACTTAGCACACACACTGTAACATATATCTACTCTTGTCAATGTGGCATAGTTGAGACTACCCACTAGACTTTGATATGATGTGATGTCCTCTATGAGTTCACCTTCATGTGAGCTCAATTTGTGATTGACCTCCATTGGAGTACCTGCAATCTTACAATCTTGCATCTTGACTTTTGCCAACATGTCCTTAACGTAATTTCTTTGAGTGAGAAACAAACCATGATCTTTGTAGACAACTTCCAAACCTAGGAAGTAGGTAAGTGAACCCAAATCACTTATCTTGAACTCTTCTCTCATCTGATCTTTGATCTTCTTCATACCATCTGCATCATTTCCTGTCAATATAATATCATCTACATATACACATAGGTAGATGACCTCAGAATTACTCTTTTTAATAAAGAGTGAAGGATCTGCCTTGCTTGGTTGAAAGCCTTTGTCTTGCAAGAATGAAACAAGCCTAAAATTCCAAGCTCTTGGAGCTTGCTTGAGACCATACAATGCTTTGTTAAGTTTACACACATAATCAGGATAAACTTGATTCTCAAAACCAGGTGGTTGTGCCATATATACCTCTTCTGTTATCCAACCATTCAAGAATGCATTCTTTACATCTAGTTGAAGTATCTTCCAATTCTTGGAAGAGGCAATACTAAGGAAAACCCTAATAGTAGGCATCTTTGCCACGGGAGAGAAAGTCTCCTCATAATCAATTCCCTGAGTTTGTGCAAAGCCTTTTGCCACAAGCCTTGCCTTATACCTGTTAATTGAACCATCAGAATTCTTCTTGAGTTTATAGACCCATCTTGAGCCTATTACCTGTTCGTGCAAGACAATCAACAATTGAAGGTCTTTAAGCCAAATCACTTCCTTTGCGACTTCAACCATGCCTTTGTACTCAGCTTCGGTAGAAGACAAAGCAACTGTATGTTGCTTCTTGGAACACCATGAGATTAGCTTATCTCCCACATAACACATGTATCCATAGGTTGACCTTCTGTCATCTGGATTACCTGCCCAATCTGCATCACTGTATATTTTGATATTTGTATATGATGTAAAACCATAATACAAACCTTCTTTGAGTGTACCCTTAATGTACCTCAACACCCTTTGTCCTGCAATCCAATGTTCTTTCCTTGGACAGTGCATGAATTGAGACAATACTCCTACTGCATATGATAAATCAGGTCTGGTTAAAGTAGCATAGATAAGACTACCAACCAAACTCTGATATTGTCTCACATCCTTGAATTCTTCACCTCCAAACTTACTTAATTTGTGATTCACCTCCATTGGAGTAGGTGCTATCCGGCAATCATTCATTTTAAACTTGATTAACAAGTTCTTCAAATATCTTTCTTGGGTCACGAATACTCCATGCTGAGTATATGTGATCTCCATACCCAAGAAATATGACAAGTCTCCCAAGTCACTTATCTTGAACTCCTTTTCCATTTGCTTCTTGAGTCTTTGTATACCTGACTCATCTGTTCCTGTAAGGATTATATCATCAACATATATGCACATGTATATGAAACCATTATCACTTGCTTTTATAAGCAGACTACTATCTGCTTCAGACACCTGAAAACCAAGTTCTTTCAAGAACTTTACAAGTCTATAGTTCCACGCTCTTGGGGCCTGCTTCAAGCCATACAAAGCTCTCTTGAGCTTGCACACATGATCTGGATACCTTTTATCTCTGAACCCTTGAGGTTGCTCCATGAACACATCATCTGAAATATAACCATTCAGAAAAGCATTTTTCACATCTAACTGACATAACTTCCAACCTTTACACGCAGCAACAGCTATGAGTGTTCTGATGGTTGTCATCTTTGCCAGTGGACTATAAGTCTCATCATAATCAACTCCATATGTTTGAGCAAACCCTTTGACAACAAGTCTAGCTTTGTATCTAGACACACTTCCATCTGCAAATCTTTTGGTCTTGTAGACCCACTTGCATCCAATAATCTTCTGGCTATTTGGTTTAGGAACTAAATCCCATGTTTGATTTTCCACCAATGCATCATGTTCTTCTTGCATAGCTTTCTCCCATTTTTCCTTACCTTTTGCCTCTTCATATGTAGAAGGGTCTTCATCTGCTTTCATTATGTAAGCATAATCTTTCGTAGCCAAAAATGAAGTATCATAACTGTACCTTGTAGGTTGCCATCTATTTCTTGATGACCTTCTGAGTTCTCCAGTCCTTGAGGTTTCTGGTTCTTCACACTCAGGATCAAATCTTGACCTTTCTTCAACTTCTTCCTGCACTTCATAATTTTCTTCTTCATCAATTATTTGAACCTTTGATTTACCTTTCTTTTGACTCACTTCTTCTTCATCACCTGTATTGATATTAACTGTTCCTGCATACCAAGAACTTTGCTCATCAAACGTAACATCTTTCGAAACCAGAAAATGTTTTGTGGATGGATTCCACAACCTGTATCCCATCTGTCTGTCATCATAACCAATGAAAACATATTTTTCAGCTTTAGGTTCCAATTTGTGTCTTAATTGTGATGGCACATATGCATATGCCACACATCCAAATACTCTGCAATGATCCAGGGTAGGTCTTTTACCCCACTAAGCTTCATATGGTGTCATACCCTGCAAGGCTTTACATGGTAACCTATTGACCAAATAAGTAGCTGTATTTACAGCTTCAACCCACAAATAATTAGGGCAATTTTTCTCATTCATCATGGACCTTGCAAACTCAACAAGAGTTCTATTCCTTCTTTCTGCTACACCATTTTGTTGAGGAGAGTACCTGCAAGTAACTTCCCTTTTTATACCTGCATTCCATAAGTAATCACTGAATTCGTTGGAGAAATACTCTCCCCCTCCATCTGATCTTAGTCTCTTCAGTTTATGACCTGTAGTTCTTTCTGCATATGCATGATAATGTTTGAATGTATTGAATACTTCTGACTTATCCTTGATCACATAGATAGTGATCCATCTAGTAGCATCATCAACATAAATCACATAATATCTTGACCCATTTATACTAAAATCCTTTGATGGTCCCCACACATCTGTGTGTACCAACTCAAGCTTCTCTGAGTACATAAAACCATGCTTGGAGTAAGAATTCTTATGAGCTTTACCTAATTGACATGCCTCACATTTGTATGTCATATGTTGACCTGCAACATTAGGCAATCCAAGCACTGAACCATTGTTAATCATATCTTTAATACCTCTTTCATTGAAATGTCCAAGCCTCTTGTGCCAAAGATCTAACTCAGAAATTTTATGTCCTGCATATGTAAACATGGCCTGACCAATGTTGCCTTGAATCTTCAGTGTAAACAGTCTTCCTTCTTTCTTTCCTGAAACAATCTGTTTATACCCTTGACTGGGATCTTCCACGTATACTCCTTCATTAGTGAATCTTACTTCATATCCCTTTTCAACAATTTGTCCTACACTTATCAAATTCTTAGGAATTGTAGGAACATACAGAACCTTACCCAATAAGGTACTACCGTCTTTAGCTTTCACTGATCCAATCGACTTCACTTTATGCTTTGTGTTGTCACCTGTTTGAACAACATGATTAGAAACTTTATTCTCCAAATCAGTCATCAATGATATGTTTCCACTCAGGTGATTGCTACATCCTGAGTCAATGTAGAAGACTCTTTGATCTTCACTCTGCCTTTCACAAGTAGCATTCAATATCAATGTTGAATCCTCCTTCTGTTCTGAAACGTAATTGTAGTAGGTATTGTTATATTGTTGACTTTGGAATCCTCTACCTGCATTTCTTCCAAAGTAACTCCTACCACCTCTGCCTCTGAAATTTCCTCTTTGATTTCTGCCACCTCTTCCTCTTGCATTGTAACTTTGACTATATCCATTATTACTTTGAGTATTGTGCCAACAATCATTAGCTAAATGATTTGTCTTACCACAAATCCAGCAAGCTTTGCCTCCATCTTTGTTGTTTTTGCCTCTTCCTCTACCTTTGCCACCTCCTCTTCCTCTTAGGAAGTTGGCTTGGCTAGTTGTTCCTTCATCTTCATTTGCTTGTTGCTTTCCTTTGCTATTCTTCTTTTTATCTTTTGAGTACATTGCATGACCTGCACTCTTGTCACTATCTCCTTTAACATCCTGCTCAAACGTTAGCATATGACCTAACAACTGATTTAAATCTGGAGTAAAATGATCAAGTGATAACTCTGTAGACAAAATGAATGGCTTCCATTTGTCATCACCTCTCAAACCTGTAAGGATTTGCCTTACCAATTTATCCTCCTCAATGTCTTCATCAACAGCTCCTAATGCATCTGCAATGTCTTTCATCCTTGTCACATAGTCTGAAATGGACTGAGAAGCCTTTTTCTTGAAGGTTGTAAACTCTGCCCATAAGGATGCCTTCCTTGACTTAGTAGTATTCTGAAAATGCTCCTCCAAAGCATTCCAAATGTCAGTTGCACTTTCAAGACCTCGAATATGAGGTAACAAGTAATCATTGACTGCCATATAGATAATGCTCCTAGCTTGAGCATCTTTCTTCATCCAGTTTTTCAAATCTGCTAACTCTTCCCTAGTCCGAACACTAGGATCTCTGAACTGTGGCTTTTCTTCTTCTCCTGTGATATAAGCTATCAAATCTTTGCTCATAAGATGAGCTTCCATCCTCATTGACCACGCAGGATAGTTTTCCCTATCCAGTTTCTCTATCTGTAGAGAATCTCCCATCTTGTGTCTTCCTGTGTATTGAAACCTTCAACCTTTATGAATAATATATGTACCTTTGCTTCAAATTAGACTCCGTTTGTCTTTCTTGATAGCGTATGATCTCTTCCTCAGGTTTTGCCTTCAAACTTTCACCTTTTAGTTCTTCAGTTGTTGAATTCTTTGTAACCGCAGCAATCGGGATCCTCCTTTCTTTGATTTTGATGTCTTCTGCTCTGATACCACTGATGGAGAGTGTTATTCTCCAAAAGAACAACCTACTCTTGTGATTAGAGCACCTCTATACCAAGAGTAAGTCAAAACTTCACAACACAAAAGTCTGCTGCACAATTTCTTCAAATTAATCTATCAAACATGTAAAGTTTTTTATGAAACTTTGTATGGAGTGTCGCCTAGATATTGCGCACCTCCTTCAAGTTAAAGTTCTTCAACAAGTTTAGTATAACTTGAGAAATCACCTTCACAAGTTACCTATGTCTGAAACTGTCATTCTGAACAGTCTATTTTACACCTGCAACTTCTAAGACTTGGTTCTCCTTGAATAGAACCCGTTTAAGCAAATGCTTCTGGTTACGAGTAGCTTATCTTCTAACTTAAAGATTAAGCTCTCACTCATGCAAAACTTTAAAGTATGCACTGAGAAATGATCAAAACATAGATCACTGGAAATGCGCCTGTTTTAGTAAACTTTGAACACTCAACACATATGAATGTTCCTACTGACAATTCTCGGTTTCTGTTTACAATTAAACTCTGAAACTTAAGCTATAGATTGATTAACTATAGACTTAGATATCCTCAAAAGGATTTCACAAATCATCTATCACAGATGTAGAACACACAGAAATTTCGGCGCAATATTTCTTCGATTACTCAGAAAGTTACAGTTGAGTGATGAGAGGAAAACTCAACTAACTTTTCATATGTCTCATGACATCTAACTTCTCATTCTCTCTCATTGTTTCTCATTCTATCATCTATGCCTCTCATACTCTCGTATATGCCTCTCTCATTTTCTCATATATGCCCCGACACTTTCTCAGGTATTTATAGATAAATTTGTACAAGCTTACAACTTTGACTATACTACTGTACATATGTGTACATCCTTTTTCCGGTTTTCTTCCATGCTCCAAAATTTGTTCTTTTCTTCCTCCTTTTATCTTCCAACTCTTCATAATTACCTTCATGGATGAAGTCTTGGGCACCAAATCCCAAGTGTTGTTTTCCTCAAGTGCTTCAATCTCTTCCTTCATTGCATGCTTCCATTCTGTTTTTGCTTTGGCCTCTTCAAATGATGATGGCTCCTCTTGGTTTATGTCCTGTGCTATGTAGATAGAATGTTTAGTTACTAATGAGGTGTCAAACCCATACCTTTCTGGTTTTTTCTTTTCCCTCATAGATCTTCTTAGGCCATGATGTGATGATTCTGCTTCATGTCCAAGTTCCTGCAATTTTGCTTTACCTTTAGACTTCCATGCTTTGATCTTTTCCATGTGAGATTCTTCATCATCCTCTGAGGTGTCTTGTTCTTCAATCTTTGATTGTTCTCTACCAAGCTTTGGAAAATCTTCTTCAAGATCATATGGTAAATTGATCTTCCTGCATGAATCTTCATACCATGAATTGTTCTCATCAAAAACTACATCTCTGCTTACCAAGAATCCTTTGTTGGTAGGGTTGTATAACCTGTAGCCCTTTTGATTGTTGTCATATCCAATAAATACACACCTTTCTGCCTTTGGATCCATCTTGCCTCTAACCTGTGAAGGAACATGAGCAAAAGCAATACATCCAAAAATTTTACAATGATCTAAGCTTGGTCTTCTTCCATTCCAAGCCTCATATGGAGTCATCCCATCAAGGGATTTTGAAGGCAACCTGTTAATCAAGTAAGTGGCTATAGATACAGCCTCAGCCCATAAATAATTAGGTAAATGCTTTTCATTTAACATAGACCTTGCAGCTTCAACAATTGTCCTATTCCTCCTTTCTGCCACTCCATTTTGCTCAGGAGTGTACCTTGTAGTTACCTCTCTTTTGATTCCTCTTTCTTGAAGAAAAGAATCAAACTCATGGGAGAAATATTCTCCCCCTCCATCTGACCTTAGCCTTTTTAGTGATTTACCTGTTTGATTCTCCACAAGAGCCAAATATCTTTTGAAACATGAAAAAACTTCATCTTTGTGTTTCATAAAGAATAGGATAGTCCATCTGTTGCAATCATCAATAAAGGAAACATAATACCTTGATCCAGATATTGAAGCTTCCTTGCTAGGTCCCCATAAATCTGTATGAACCAACTCCAAGAGATCTCCATGCATATAACCTTTCTTCATGAATGGTAACCTGTGAGACTTTCCAAATTGACATGCACTACACTTATAAATCATATGTTGTTTTGACAAATTAGGGAGTCCAAGTACTTTGGTCCCTGCAGATTTGCTTTAATGACCTTTCACCAATATGTGCTAACCTTTTGTGCCATACTTCCAATTCTGTGAGTGTCTGACTACCATAATTAATGAGAGCAATGTTTCTAGTGTCCTGTAATTCAAATGTGAACAATCTACCTGTCTTTTCACCTTTTGCAATTCTTCTGAATCCTTGACTTGGATCTTCAACAAATGCTCCTGCTTTTGTGAACCTGACTTGCAACCCTTTCTCTACTATCTGCCCAACACTTATCAAATTCTTTGTAATGGTAGGGACATAGAGTACTTACTGAGTAGGTTGATGTTTCCATCGGGTGCTTTGACATTGCCTATTTTCTCCACAGGATGTTTTGTATCATCTCCTGTTTGTACCTCATGCTTATTCCTTGGATCTTCTAAATCTGATAGGAGTGCCACATTTCCTGCCACATGATTTGAACAACCTGAATCTATGTAGAAAACATGCTCATCAGATTTACCTTGTGGCATAGCCATGTTCATGATCAATAATGAATCCTCTTTGTTTGAGTCTTCTGTGTAGTTATTGTAGTCTCTCCTTCCTTTGTAGCCTCCTTGATAGTTTGAATGATTGTAGTTGTTGTAGTTGCCATGGTAGTTGTTGAACCTTCCTCTTGAGTATCCATAACTTCCTCTATTGTATCCTCTGCCTCTTTGATTCCTGGAATTCCTAAAGCAATTTTCAGTTGTATGATTAGTTAATCCACAAATAGAACATGAGTTGGAGCCTTGGGATCTCCCCCTGCCTTGTCTACCTCCTCTTCCTCTACCTCTTCCATGTCTTCCTCTACCTGCATAGTTAGCTTGATATGTACCTGCTTCATCATCCACTTTCTTTGCCTTTCCTTTGTTATCTTTAGACTTGCTTTTATCCGTGTATAAAGCTGAAGATTGATTACCTTTAGAGCTTTCTCCATTTTTGATAAGCTTTGCCTCTTGAGTAAGTAGTTGTCCAATGAGTGTGTTGAAATCAGGTACATGCATGTCCATGTACAAATCCATAGCTGTGGTGAATGCTTCCCACTTATCATCTGCCTTCAAGCCATTGATGACCTGCCTTACAATTTGCTCTTCATCTATTACCTCTCCAATGCTTCCCAACTGATCCGCTATGTCCTTGAGCTTTGTGACAAAATCAGTCACATTTTGTTTGGGAGACTTCTTGAGAGTTGTGAACTCCAGCCATAGTTGATGCTTCCTAGCTTTGGTACTTGAAGAAAAGAAAGCTTCAAGTGCACCCCACACTTCCTAAGATGTCTTACAACTTCTAATGTGAGGCAACAAAAAATCTGAGATAGAGTTGAGAAGATAAGACCTTGCAAGTGCATCCTTGGAGCACCATGTGCTCAATCTTTCTTGCTCTTCTTGTGTTGGTTGACTTTTGTTCCTGAAACTTGGCATAACTTCATCTCCAGCCACATAACCATATAAACTTCTACCTTGGAGATAAGCTTCCATTCTTAATGACCAAGCTGAGTAGTTACCTCTGTCCAATTTGTCAATTGATGAAGGAAATCCATCTGCTATGTTGTCTAACCTTGCTCTGATACCACTGTGAAGAGATGGATAGGTATGTGCTAGAAGATGAAGAGGTGTTGCAAAATCCTTGATCTACACCAGCCAAATGAACTCCAGGAGTATACGGTGGGCCCTTTTAGCTTGCCAATCGATATATTAGACACCCTATGTACCTTGGAAGATCACTCTCAAAAAGATAGATCAAAACAGATAAGTTGGAGTTAGCTCAGAGGTGAAAACTTGCTATTCTTGGTTCATACACCTGTCCAGTGTTTTACATAATTCTCTGAGCACAACAGCAATTAGCTCAATTCCTCTTGGGGAAGTCTAGGCAACTTAAAGAGCTAACTTTCAAGAGTAATCTCATAAAAAATAATGAACCACACACTGAGAATGAGTTTTAACAAGTGATGACATCATCCCGATTTTCACGGGCTGCTAGAGAAATAGACCAATGAGCAGAAAAATCAACATAACTCAAAATGTAGGAATCCAATGATTATGAAAATTTGTATGGTTATACTAGACAGTAAGCTGAATCCAACAATTGCTAAATCACTGAATTTGAATAAGTAACCACTGAGAAATGGCTCTGACAAGATGCGTGAAAAAGTCGGGTACCTAACAGAGAAGTGAAGATGAACAGACCCTGTTGACTTCAAATGAACATAACTGAAGATTGCAACATCCAAATGACATGAAAACTTGTGAGCATGTAGTAGACTTATAGAGATAACTTTACCAAGTTAAATCACTGAAAATGATTCACCAAGCTCAGAGAAAACATCTCTGCAAGCTGACTGAGAAAACTGAGAGTAATGGCAGTGAGTAGTACACTTCACAAGAATATGGAAAGATGAACTCAAATAATCAATAAAATGAAAGTATATTGCTTGTACAATACAATGACTTACTGATACATGTGTGTGCCTTGTAATCACACCTTTATATGGCATAAAACGCAGCTCTTGGAGGTCTTCACATAGGTCTCTCTAACCACGACTAAAACTGCCATCTATTTATAGTTGAGTTTGGGAGGCTAACTTCCCTCAATCACTCTCCAATCAATCAATGATTGATTTGGTTCTCTACCTACCACAAATCACGAATTCGTGGCTCCTCTTTCCATTCTTGATCAAGTGGACTCAACCACTTAAGATTCTCTTACTTTTACATTAAGTAAACTCTTCAAAAGTTACAAGAGGTAGTTCACAAGTGAACTTTACATAGTCTTCTTTTTAAAGCTTCTTCTAAGACTTTGTGAGACTCAAGCCAATACTTAGGCTTGTCATAGAATTGCTCCAACAATCACTTGTTGTGGAGAATGAGTTCTCCTATGCGCAACGGAAGTGTGTAGTGAACCCTTGTATGTCCAACACTTGGACAAACATCTGCACCTTAGATAGCTTGCTCCTCTCAACACAAAACTCAAATGGACTTGATACTTTATTGAATCAAAGTAGACAAAGAGAGATTTCTAACAAGCTATAAATGACTTAATTTGGACAAGTTTTGATTAGGAAACACAACTGTCAAAGATGAAATACCTGTCCACACAGGTATGCTAAAGAACTAAGCTTCACTCTCGGAAAACTAGCTCTCTGAATATATATCCTTTGAGAAAGATATTTGGTAAAGAGAAAGTAGACACAAATAGCTTTCCAACAAGCTAAAAATCAAGTAATTTGGATGAGTTTTGATCAGGAAACTCAACTCATCAAGATAGACCACCTGCACACATAAGTACACTATAAAATTGGACTTTACTCTCTGACAGATATCTCACAGATTATGAATGATCTGATTAAGATATTTGAGACAGTAAAGGTAGATGCCAAGGGCTTTCCAACAAGACAAAAAGCATGCAATTTGGTTATGTTCTGGTTGGGAAACTGAACCCACCAAAATAGACTACCTATCTACACAGGTATACTGAAAAACTGGACTTCACTCTTTCACTGATATCTCACAAACTACATAAGCTTTCAAAAAGATATTTGATATGCAGAAAGTACATGAGATAAGCTTTCCAATGAATGTTTAAACGCACAAAAAGGTTACATATGCATTGAGCTCTGCAACAGAGCTGTGTACAAACTGACGTGCGGCTAGAAGGAGTCTAAGGGAAAATCAAAATGACAAAATGGCTAGATCCGACTACTGGGAGCTCTTGCCTCTTTCTCTCCTTGTTTTGAATGTGCTTTCACTTCACTTTTATAACCAATGAGCATGTGAAGAAGTTTATGCCTTCTTCTTAACTCACCACTTTCTCCACTACATGCTACTAACTACAAGGCAAGATATTGTATCTCTTACTCATCATGAATTTTGACTAGACTTTTTCTTTTATTATTTTTTTCCTTTTTTCCTCTACTTTTTCTTTATCTTTATATTTGGTAAATTTATCCAAGCATGGCTCATATGAAAATGAGCTTGTACATTTATCTTCAACACTTATTTGTACTTGGTGCTTTCCCTTGGGTTCCTCAAGGTTAGAGAGAAGAGCTACATTGCCTGCCACATGGTTGGAACATCTTGAGTCAATATAGAAGAGGTGTTCATCATTCATACCTTGCTTTGAAGTCATGTTCATAATCAGACGGGAATCCTCCCCATCCTCTGTGTAATTGTTGTAATCCTTTCTTGATTTTTAGCCTTCTTGGTAGTTTTGGTTGTAATTGTTGTTGTTGTAGCCATGGTTATAGCTTTGATTGTGGTTGAACCTTCCTCTTGATTGTGTGTAGCCACCTCTTCGATATCCTTTTCCTCTCTGATTCTTGAAGTTCCAATAGCACTCATCTGTAGTGTGGTTAAACAATCCACATATGTTGCATCGGGAAAGTTGAAAGGTCTCCCCCTACCTTGCTTACCTCCTCTGCCCCTACCTCTTGAGTTCCTACCTCTCCCTACATAGTTAGCTTGAGAAGTAGTACCTTCATCTTCAATCTTTTTACCTTTCCCTTTCTCTTTGGATTTGCCTTTATATATGTATAGGCTAGAAGAGTTCTTACCTCTTGATGAATCTCCACTTTTGTTGAGCTTGGCCTCATGGGTGAAGAATTGCCACATGAGTGTGGTAAGATCTCGAATCTGCATGTCCATGTATGTTGGAGTTAGATGTCTATAGAAGCACCCAAACAATAGAAGGAAGATGAAGAAGCTTGAAGCACAACACACAATACTAAATGTATTACCACTAGAATGTACAAAGATAGTAGCCCATTAGGGCAATAGGCATATATACAAGCTGTGGGAAAAAAACCTCCTAAAGAGGGAAAAAAGTGCCCCGACGGTCCTAAAGTCTTCACACACATCACTACCTAAATATATCAACAAATCCCCCCTTGGAGTGATGCGGTGAACAAGTGGCTGGAATTCATGTATAAGCAAGTGCCAAGCTATGTGGAAATCACTCCACAAAAGGAAGTAAGCCCAAAGCTTTGCGGAAAGATTCAAAATTCCCCCTAGGTAGAGCCTTCGTGAAAAGGTTTGCAATGTTCTCTTGCGTGGGCACATATGCCAAGCTGCTCTCCCTAGCACATAACCTCTCCCTAACATAATGATAATGCACCTCAATGTGCTTAGTGCGAGCATGGAACACAGAGTTCCTCGCAACTGCCAATGCGCTTTGACTATCAGTGAAGATGGTGGTGGCAGAAGATTGGCCAATACCCAAATCAGCCATAAGGCGTTTCAACCACACACACACACACACTCAATAGTTGCTGTGAAAGCTTCCCTATACTTAGCCTCACAACTAGAAGTGGCCAGAGTAGGCTGTTTCTTGCTCAACCAAGATATACATGAGCTACCAAGCATGAAGCAAAATCGACTAGTGGACACACGAGTGTCATAGCAACCAACCCAATCAGAGTAAAAAAAAGCATGCAAATCTAGCGGTAGTGATACCCCCTTGGGATAAAACAACCAAAGTAGCCAAGTACCACTCAAGTAGCGAAAGATGCACTTAACCACCTGCCAATTCTTGACTCCTGGGCAATGCATAAACCTGCTCAAAACCTGCTCATCTATGAGACACCAAACTGAATATCTGGCCGAGTAATGCATAAGTAAATCAAGCATCCAACAGCCTGCTGATAGAGAACAACATCAAATGCATCTCCAGCATCCTGAAGACTCAATCGTAAACCTGTCTCCATAGGAGTGGCAATAGGTTTACACTCTTCAAGGCCAAAATGTTGCAATAGTGTGTCAATGTATTTCGTTTGACACAAAGCCATTCCACCATTAACATGCATAGACTGAATGCCCAAATAGTGATGCAAATGCCCCAAATCAGACATCTCAAATGAGGCATGCAAATCAGCCTTAAAGTCAGCAATATGCTTCTCAATAGGACGAGTGAGCAGCATGTCATCAACAAAGACAACAATGATCAGAAGCACATCATTAGCATGCCTAGCATATAAGGTGCTTTCAGTTGGACTATTCGAAAAACCATGTGCAATCAGATAGGCATGTATCTTCTCATACCAAGCAGGTGGTGCTTGCTTTAAACCATATAATGCCTTCTTTAACCTGCAGACGTGGTTTTTATGCCCTTTCTGCACAAAGCCATGGAACTAAAAAGCATACACTTCTTCATGCAAGTTGCCATTCAGAAATGCTGTTTTAATGTCCAACTGATGTACATTCCAACCATGATGGGCTGCAAATGCAAAGATGCTTCGAACAGTAGTCATACGACATCTAGGTGCAAAGGTCTCATAAAAATCAATGCCTCTTTCCTATGCATAACCCTTTGCAACAAGCCTAGCCTTATACCTATCAACTGTTCCATCAAGATTATGCTTCAGCTTGTATACCCACTTAGTGCCAATGTCCTTCTTTCCAGGAGGCAAGTCACATAAAGACCAGGTACCATTTTTCATGATAGCATCATATTCAGATTGCATTGCAACCATCCAATGTTCAGAAGTTTGTGCTTCACCAAACGAAACAGGCTCAGTCTCATGAAAGAGACTAGATGTCGCCATAGCATAGCAATCTGATGCAAAAGAGGCACTATGAGAGCCTGAACGAGTACGATATGATAGAGGTGCATCTAATTTGCTGTCATGCACAGTTTGCACCAACCATTTTGGCATAGTTTTTGCCTGCTCAATATCTGCTCTCTCATCAACAAGTGCATCATGTAAATTTGCACCAGAAATGGGATGATCTGCATCATCACATGAAACTTGCAAAGGCTGAGAAGTTGCCTCATTAGGACCAACATTAGACTATCCACCTGTAAAAAGAGGCAACAAAGTATCATACATGTCTTTGGAGCTAACATATGTCTCCTTAGTACATGAAAGCAATGGATGAATAACATCATGCACAAAAACAACATCACGGCTAACGAGAATGCATTTAGTCAGTGGATGATATAGATGATAGCCTTTACTTTTAGAACTATACCTAATTTTCTGCGATGTTGTTCATGCACTAATGCATATGCCAAACAATAAAAAACACGCAGATGAGCAACAGATGGCTTGCCATCATGCCAAGCCGCATATGGAGTGATAGACTACAATGCTTTAGTGGGACACCTGTTAAGTACATATGCTGCACACATGACAACTTCAAGCCAAAAACTATGTGGTAAAGCCTGACTCTTGACCATACGCCTCGCCATCTCCATGAGTGAACTATTCTTTCGTTTAGCAACTCCATTCTGTTGAGGTGTATACGGCATTGTGCACTGGTGTTTTATCCCACGTTCAGCTAGAAATGCATTGAAATCAGAAGAAATATATTCCCCCCCTCGATCAGAAAAGAGGGTGCCCATTTTACATGCTGACAGATTTTCAACCAATACCAAAAATTGTTTGAAGCACATGAACACTTCAGACTTTGCCTTCAATGGATATACCCATGCATGCCTAGAAAAATCATGGATGAAAGTGAGAGTGTTTGCATAGGACCACTGTTGGAAGCAGTCAGAGGCACAGACGCCATGGAAGCATGTGAAGACGAAGCAGGGAGCCAGTCGGACCATTTTTTCAAAACAATTATATTTTTATTACTTCTTCAAACATCCAACAGTGATTTTCATCACTCTTGTAACATATGTAATATAGACAAAACCCCATTTTTGTAATCCATAGCTCCATTTTGTGCAAGCCGAGGAGTCCTCGAGCTTGAGGAGCTTAGGTAGAATACTCGTACCAAATTTCGTTATTTTTAGACATCGTTTACCCTCCCAAATAGCCTCTAGGACCTATTTTTTAACTAGGCCGGTCATTAGATGTGAAACCGGTCAAAACTAGTCTAGAAACTATAAAAAGAGCTAGAGAGCTCATTTTGGAGGTTGGTTCATTTTGGTTAGTGTGAGCATAGAGCTAGTTTGAGCTTGTAAGAGTATTCTGGAGTAAGAGAGCTAATTTCCCACCTTCCATTGTGTCTTGCTTGTCTCTTCATTGTGTGTGTGTATGTGTGTGTGCATCTTTGTGCTTCTCACCTTCACTCTCACATCATCTCACGTTCACGATCTTCATATCACTCCTACCTCTCCCTCGGATTGACATTAAGGAGGTGAAGCTTCTTAACGTGGTTCTCACCATTGTGCTAGAGCAACACCAAATTTGGCGCCGTTGCCGGGGATCGAGTCTAGGACGAATGTGTGATGGTAAGAGTATAGCAAGAAGTGGCGTTGGAAGGTAAAAATTTCAGTTTTTGTTGTGGTGTTTACGTAATTTTTAGTGTTTTCCACCTTCCCCACACTCCATCTTCATCATTGCATCATCATCTCCATCTCCAAAAAAATCAGAAAATTCACCATATCCACCCATTCACCTCATTTCCCCTCATTTGTGCGTGCGAGAGAGCGAGAGAGAGTTTTTGCGCTTGTATGCACTTGTGTTTTCTTGAGTTTTCTTGCAGGTACAGAGCTTCAGAGCATCAGGAAAGCATCCAAAAGGTAAAAATTTCAGTTTCTGTCAGAAATTTCCGACTGTGTCAGACCATCGCGATGGTCCGCCAAGTTCGGAATTTGGAGAAGGCGACCACACCAGCGTGAAGAGCACACCTGCGCCACTAGGAATCCATACTCGCATCCCAAAAATTCGTCATTTGGTGGACCATCGCGATTGGCTCGGACCATCGCGATTGTGTCGCACCATCGCGATAGGCTCACGCCATCGCGACGGCTCGGCCGGACCATCGCGACGGTTCGCTTTTTCGGACCATCGCGACGGTTCACTTGAGCCATCGCGACGGTTCACTTGGACCATCGCGACGGTTCAGCTGACCCCGGACCATCGCGATTGGCCCACGCCATCGCCACGACAGTGCCACGTGTCACGATAGACCATCGCGACGGTTCATTTTTTGGACCATCGCGACAGCCCAAAATCGGACCATCGCGATTGGCTCAAGCCATCGCATCGCGGACCATCGCGACGGTTCGCTTCGGACCATCGCGATTGTCCACCGTTGACCGTTGACCGCGCCATCGCGATTGTCCGCCTGATCACGCCATCGCGACGGTTCATTTTTCGGACCATCGCGACGGTCCATTTCCACGCCATCGCGATTGTCCAAATCCCACGCCATCGCGACGGTCCACTTTTTCGCGCCATCGCGATTGTCCAACTTTGACCGTTGACCCGCGCCATCGCGATTGCTCGCTTTTTCGGACCATCGCGACGGTCCCAGACCATCGCGATTGCCCACCCCCATCGCGAATTTTGGACTCCAATTTTGACCAATTTTGAGGGTATTTTTGAAAAAATTTTTGGACCATTAGACTCATAGGAGACCCCTTAGCTCATATTTGAAGGAAAACTTGACCGTCAGTTTTTACCCCCCAGGGCCTGAACGCGTGTAACTTTCTCATCCGAAGTCCGTTTTTTGAGCTTAATAGCTCGTTAGAAAGCTCGTGACGAGTACTACGTGACCTCAACTGTTTTTTTCATAAAGTATACGTCTATTTTTGGATAGGCTAATTTGAGGTTCACCTAGTCTGGGACTAGGAAGTCAGGGGGCACACATTGAAAATTTGAGCTAAAAAGGTGTATATACTCAAGTGTTTAATCATCTTGTGAATTGGTCTAACATTGGAATCTTCCAGGTCTAGCAAGGGCAATCCAAGGCAAGCAAGCAAGGCAGTGAAGACAGCAGAGCTTGGGAAGCACGGCTTCTTAGGCAACAGGGCATCAGAGCAACCGGAAAAGCCGACTCGAGGTTGGAAGATTACTCAACCCCCTCAGTCAATTTTTAGCTTAGGCTAACCGGTAGTTGTGGATTAACGACAATAGGAACGCCTCAAGTTTAAGATACTTAATTATTTCAAGTCTAAGACTAAAAGTAAAGGTGTGTGTGACGCGAAAACCTAAAGAAAAGAACATAAGTCTGACGGAACGAAAAACTTAAAATCATCACGAAAGTCGAATTCCTAACGCATAAATTAAGACAAGAATCCAAAGATAAATTGAAAGGGACCAAGAATTAATCACAAAGAACCATTGACGATCTAAGTGTGTAATTGAGTGAGCAAGGAAGGAAATTAATGAACCTTAGATCGGGCAAACATATAGGTAGGTCGGACAGAAGAAGCCTTAGATCATCGGAGGCTAGTGTAAGAACCACCGCACGATCTTGGGCTCAGCAATTGAATAATAGTTATCCCTACGAGAGCTCAGAAACTAGCGAATCAGAAATGGCATTTAGCACAGACAGACCAGCAGGAGGATCTCATGTAGCATACCTAGAAAAACCTGAAGGACCCTATAGAACGCAGTTAGAGTTTCTCCGAACCAACCGATTAGGTGCTCGCATCTATGAGGATGGTTTGCAAAGGCAAGTGGTGCAACTGCACAATCCTGATCAACCCATTGGATTGGAAAGACCAGTGGTGAAATTTGAGAGAGACGCTTACATAGACAAAGAAGGAACCATGTACATCCTAAGTACGCAACCAAACGATACTAACGAGTTTGGCACAATCCAATTAGAGACAGAAGGGAAATTTCAAGGAAAAGAACCGTTAGAAGAACCTAGAACACCGAGAGGGAAATCCGTATTAACAAGAGTACTCATCCCAGAGTGGATCCCTCAAGATAACAGGAGCACCGAGTTGTTCATAAATAAAGAGACAGATGAAGCCTTTTGGAGGTATAGAAAGGAAAACCCCAGTGAGGTAGGCATCATCACAATCTATGAATTCAAGGACCCAGATACACCTGGAAAGGTTGTATACCTAGATGAGACTTCGGAAAGAGTCTTTGTGGTGCCTGAACGCGCTAAAAACACATACACATGGAGAGGTGAATTGATATTCCCTCCATCCCGAACAAACGTGAATGCAAATCAACAAGGGACAGGAACATCCTCAGCCCATGGAAATCAAAGAGAAGGAAATTACGAGAGACCGGAAGTAAGCCTCACTCACCCCATAGGGAGAGATAGAACAACCACGAACACTAATAGGACGGATAGACAAAGAGAACATGGAATACCAGGTGGTAGAGATGATTTTCCTCTACCTAGACCACGTGAACACGCAAGAGTATTGAGACCCACACAGTTAGTAAAATCAATGAAGAATTACTTTGATGGGACAGGAGATCCCTATGACCACGTTGCAGAATTCAAGCAAGTATTAAGAGCAGAACAAGTAGAGGACATGTTCACGCAGTACAACGCATTTGGACTAACGTTAAAGAATACCGCGTTAACGTGGTTCCAACCTTTGCAACAAAGGCAATTTAGAGACATCCATCACTTTTTAGAGTCATTCATCACTGAATTCTCTAAAAGTGGGGTTAGACATGACACGTCTTCGTTGATTCATAGTTTTAAACAAACCCCTCAGGAAACAGTAAGACTGGCAGGTCGTAGATTCAGACAATATGTTGAACGATGTCCGATGCAAGAGCTACCCTCACAAGCTAAACAAGTATCACTGTTCCTAGATGGCTTGTTGAGCGCTAAACTACGCTCCTATGTGTACCTAAAAGAACCCAGAACGCTAGAGGAGTGTGTAAGAATATGTATAGACATTGAGGACAACCTAGGAGATGAATTAGAACTCTCAAAAGTCTATAAGGACCCAGATTGTTCTTCTCTAGCATCCACAAAATTGTCTAATTCAATAGAGGATCTAGCGGAAAAAGTGGCCCAAAAACTAGGAGTTTCTAGCAAACAGGTGCCCAAGCTACCTACAAATGTACGATGTTACACTTGTGGTGGAAATCATTTGGCAAACATGTGCCCCAATGCACCTCAACCTCACGCCAACCCTAGTGGCCAATATTGTACAATTGAGAGAAGATACACGAATCATACGACTCAGGACTGCCCATACAACAAACAAACCGTGAGACAGAACTACCCGCAAGCATACCAGCAGCCAGGTAGGTATCAAGGCCAATACAGTGCTCAGCCTTATTACTATAGGCCTCCTCAGAACTACCCATACCAGGCTCAACAGAGACCTCAACCTGTCTTAGTTCAGCAGCCACCCCCACCAGCAAATGTCATCTCAGTCAAATACGCTGCTGCAGAAGAGAGCCTAAGTAGGGCCTTAGTGCCTTCTTCACCCCTGATCACCGAAAGTGACCCGAACTCAAACAGTTTTGACTCTACTCATGTAACTAGTCCACCAGCTTATTACACGGAGTCACCAGAACATGTGGAGACATATCAATATGATAGTCCTCCAATGGAACCTAGTTGGGAGCCAGATTATGCTAATGTAATGTACGCAAACCCAAACCCACGGCCCCAATTGAGACAACAGAGACCACAGGGCCCTCGAGGACCATGCTTTAGGTGCCAAGGAGATCATTTCATAAAGGATTGTCCACATCCTCCAATAGCAAGGCAATCGCAGTACTATAGCATCCAAGGCTTTTGCGCCGATTGTGGCAAAGAACACATAATCAAAGACTGTCCTAAGAACCCAGTTAACACATCAAATGTGACATCGATCAACGTGATAGGTATTGTAAACAACGTAGATGGATCCAACCCTACATACGTGCCTATCCAAGCGATAACCAGAGCCCAGGCGCTCTTACAAAACCAACAGCTTAATCAAGAGAAAGTAGCCGAAACTAGTGAAGTTGCAGAATCTAGCAGTAAAAAGACAAAATCTTGGAAAGATTCTAGAGAAAGGATAAAGAGAAAATGGAGTAAAAAGATAAGTGAGTTGGAAGGAAGTCTAAGGGAATCTAGAGCCAAAATACAAGAATTGGCTTCACAAGAATCAAACCAAGAAATCCCAGCTCAGAAATCAGGATCAGTTTTAGCGGAACCCATACCGGAAGATCTAGACATGATGTTTCGTGCATATCAGGCTAGAATAAAAGAGGGACCTCAAGTCACGGAAATGAGTAAAAACTACCCTCGAGCTGATCTAGAAATTGAGAGAACTAAACTGTGCATGAAAATGGTAGAGTTAGCACAAGCTTTGTTCGAAGCCTCTAGATATCTTAATTGGAATAACATGGCAAAACCGGAACTACACTTTCAAGGACTAATGGAGAGGCTAGAACACTTGATTGAAAGCAAAGAGAAAAAGGATCAGTCTAGGAACCCTACTGTCCCAGAGACACAGGAAAGGAATCCACCATCCCTGTCTCAAGTACCCAATACAGAGAGTCAAGATAACCTATCTTCCATACATAAGTACTCACATGAATTTTTAAGAGAAATCCAAGAAGAGAAATGGAGAAAAGAACAAGGAACTCATCCTCCTATTCAAGAAATAGACGACTTGCAGGAACAATTTCCCCAAGACATCCCCTCTATATACGATGAGGTAGAGGTGGAACAACTGAGTGAACCCACAGGATTTGAATCTAATTCTTTACAAGAATTACCTCAGTTCACAGGACCTTGGGAAGCAAAGTCTATTAGTATGAGAGCACCCACAATAATAGTGAGGAATGAAGAATCAGTGATCCCTAGAAATACGGAAGTGATCAAGAATACGAAAGTACAGTGTAATCTCACCCTGGAGGAATTGTTAAAGGTAAAACCAGAATTGTGGAAGCATGTAGCAAATCAATTCCCTGAGCTAGCTACCACACCCTCTCAGATAGGATCACATAAGAAGGTACCAGAGATACCCGTGGAAAAGATTGGAGACGTAAGCGAAGGAGAGGAAGGTAACACATATCTTCCAATAACCCATCAGGGCTACACCACGAAAGCCATCTTAGATTCAGGAGCCGGAGTAGCTATCGCTACTACCGCCTTATGGAAACGTTGGGGTAAGCCAGCACTCAGACCCACCAGGATGAAGCTGCAAATGGCTGATGGACACATAGAAAAACCATTAGGCTTACTAGAAGGCATATCCCTCACCACTTGTGGTGTAGAATTTGAGCATACTTTCGCCATTTGTGATTTTGCGAAAAATCATGCATATGAGATGATATTGGGACGACCATTCATGCGTCAGTTGCAAATTGTACAAGATTGGGGAACTAATTCTTTGTACTTGCAACATTTAGGAGTGACTACCAAAGTCAATCTTAGAGACTATTCACACAGAGATGTACCCCCAATACAATGGAATACCATCCATAAGACACCAGTAGAGACGGAATCCGTGCACTCATTAGAATCAGATCCTTCTTGGTTGCATGAGGATACCCATTTATGGATGTGTAAAGTAGCCAAACAAGAGGAAGAACGATTAGAAGCCAGGACCTTAGGTGCGGAACAACATCCACGAACCCTTCAAGATCCGGCCTATGCACCTGTAGTATTCCCAGACGAGGAATTTGAACCCCATGGTTGGGCGGAAATCCTAGCAACCATGGACGTAGCCATCAATGAAGAACAATGGACACCCCACTGTGACGAGGATGGCTATGACATTTCAGTTTTCACGATAGAGCCAATCATGTGCGATGCAATTTTAGAAGAGTGCGAACCTAACACTGATGCATTTGAGGACGCAAGCGATTTTGATTTAGAATCAATTATCATGGACCCACCCTTTGCATCAGAGGAAGAATATTTCTACGAAGTAGAGACTCGCACTCAGAGACACGAGGACATCACGAACGAGGTAAGGTTAGCCACAGAAGTGACTACTAAGAGTGAAGGCAAGAAGAGAAAGAAGAAAGAAACCATGTCGGAAAAAGAAGAATCTTTATTTGAAGTACCCGAGAATTTCAAGAAATATGAAATTGAAGATAGAAGAATCATGGTACGAATGCCCAATAGAAAAGAGAAGGATGGACAAGTATATGATAACCGAGAGAAAACCAAGAAAGTAATAGTTGCCATAGAAGGAGAAGAAGAAAAATGCACCTACATAGGGCATGATTTGACGACTGAAGAAGAAGAAGAGTTAGTTGCCCTATTGCGCGAATATAGAGATGTTTTTGCTTGGAGTTACAACGATTTGAAAGGAGTAGACCCAGATATATGTTCTCATAGAATCCCTATGACTCCAGATGCAAAACCAACAAAACAGAAACCTTACACGTACAATGATAATTACGCTGCGAAGATTAAAGAGGAGATAGATCGGTTGATAGAAGCAGGATTCATTTACGAAATTGAGCATACCGAATGGGTATCCCCCATTGTGGTTGTGCCCAAGAAGAATGGAAAATTGCGTGTGTGTATTAACCTTAAAAAAGTTAATGCCGCCACGATTAGAGATAGTTATCCTCTTCCTATCACGGAACACCTATTGGAAAGAGTTGCGGGCAAGGAAGTTTACAGCTTTCTTGATGGATTCTCAGGCTATAACCAAGTAGCCATTGCTCCAGAAGACCAACACAAGACGGCTTTTGCCACAGAATGGGGCATATTTGCATTTCGTGTGATGCCATTTGGCTTAACAAATGCACCCGCTACTTTCCAGCGACTCATGTGTCATGTTTTTAAGGAATTCTTACGCAAGAGCTTGGAAGTTTATGTCGATGACCTATGTGCGCATTCAAATGTAAGACAGACACATATTCCAGAATTAAGACAAATATTTGACAAATGTCGAGAATATCAGGTTTGTTTGAACCCAGAAAAATGCGTTTTCATGGTCAGACAAGGCAAAATTCTAGGACACATTGTGTCAAAAAATGGAATCTCTACGGACGAGGAAAAAGTGAAGGTAATTGCAGAATTACCAAGACCAACTAATGTGAAAGAGGTACAGGCATTTATGGGCCATTGCGGTTATTATAGGAGATTCATACACATGTATGCAATCATAGCCAAGCCTTTGTACTCTCTTTTAACCAATTTTGAGTGGACAGATGAATGCGAAAATTCATTCAATGAACTCAAACGACGCTTGTGCTCAGCACCTATATTGACTACCCCAGATTGGAGTAAGCCATTCCATGTACATGTGGATGCATCCAATTACGCCATAGGATGTGTGTTAGCACAACCCACGAGTGAAGGTAACATAGATCTCCCCATAGCTTACGCTAGCAGACAACTGAACGCAGCAGAAAGAAATTACACCACGACGGAACGAGAAGGATTAGGGATGATCTACGCGGTAAAGAAGTTTAGGCACTACTTGTTGGCCAACAAATTCAAGTTCTTTACAGATCATCAAGCCCTATTATATTTAGTCAATAAACCATGTAACACAGGACGATTGATACGTTGGTTTCTATTACTCATGGAGTATGATTTTGAAGTGGTAGTTAGGAAAGGAAAGACGCATCTTAGAGCCGACCACCTCTCAAGATTAACCTCAGGCGAAGCTCCTCAAGGAGTAGCTGACGATCTACCAGATGCATACTTATTCAACCTTGAGATAGCACCAGAATGGGCTAAGCCCTTAGTCCCTATTCTGACATACGGGCCCAAGAGTCCTAGGATAAAGATCAAAGAAGGAGAGATTACCAAATCCCAGAGATATCAAATAATGGTAGGAAGCATATATAAACAGGATAATCAAAAGATTCTTGCTTGTTGTGTAGATGAATCAGAACATGCGAATTGGTTGCAATTAGCACACTTAGGTGCACTAAAGCAACATCATTCAAAACATAGAACACTACAGACTCTGCAGAGATTGGGAGTATATTGGCCTACGATGGAAGCAGAAGTCTACAAGTTGTGTAAGGAATGCAGTATTTGCTGTGAAAGACCACCAGTAGAGCATGCGACACTATATCATGTGTCTCTCACACCAGACTGGAGTGAACCTTTAGTGACTTACTTAAGGACGAACACATTCCCTCAAGGCATGACCTTAGCTCGACAACGCAGTCTAGAGCAGGAAGCTCAAGACTATTCCCTTATTGGCGATAATTTATACAAAAGAGGACGAGATGGATATCTAAGACAATGTGTTCATGAGAGCGATTATCTGAGAATACTAGAGACTGCACACCAAGGGGTTGCAGGAGGTCATTTTGGACCAGATAGGATAATCAAAGCCATCCTCTTTGCAGGACTATGGTGGCCCACTCTTCACATGGATGCACATACCTATGTAAAGAGATGTGACGTGTGCCAAAGAACTCAGTTTCCTACTCGCAGAGATGAAATGCCATTGAAACCCATGATGGGCGGACGTGCATTTTCTAAGTGGGGTATAGACTTTGTAGGACCCATTAACCCCCCTGCAAAAGGTACACATGCGGAATACATTATTGTTGCCACAGATTATTTAACCAAATGGGTAGAGGCAAAGGCTACAAAAAAGAATGATGCTCACACGACTGCAAAATTCTTATTTGAAAATGTCTTTACAAGATATGGATTGCCTATAGAGTTGGTGAGCGATCGAGGCACTCACTTTCTAAACCAAGTCATTGAATATTTGTTACAGGATTTTATGGTGATTCACAAGAAATCTGCACCATATCATCCTCAGGCCAATGGTCAGGCTGAAAGCACTAACAAGATACTTTGTAATGTACTGACGAAACTCGTGAACAACAAACGTTCAGATTGGGACAAACAGCTACACCACGCTGTTTGGGCATATCGAGTGGCCTACAAGACCGTACTCAATGCAACTCCCTTTCAGATGGTTTTTGGTCAGAATGCAGTGCTTCCTTTGGACTTCTTGATACCGACCCTTAAGGCTGCACAAGAACATCAGTGGACCGGCCATGAATTATCAGCGAGAATAATGGACTTGGGACGATTAGGAGAAACAAGGCTGAGGGCAGCAGCAGGAATATACGCAGCGAAGAAGCGACAGAAAGCATATTTTGATGCACATGTGAAAGATAAAGGCCTAAAAGAAGGAGATTTAGTTCTAGTATATACGCTGAAACAGCACGCACGGAAGTTAGAAAAGCGAGGTTATGGACCTATGATCATTAACAGACTTTCGACTAGTGGAGCAGTACAATTAGCCACGTTAGAAGGAGATATAATGCCTAATTACATTAGTGGCTGCAGAGTCAGGTTATATCAAGAACCTCTTACTGAGGATATGCTAAGACGACTCACATTGGCAAAGAAGCGTAAGGAGGAAGAAAATAGAATACGAGCGGAAGCTCAGGCAGAGGCCATAGAACGCATTAAGCGCATGAAGCTAAGAAGACAAGGACTAGGAAGAGAACATTATAACCATCTGGAAACATCACCCAGATATCCCATGGCCATGTGTCAAGTAAAGTCAACCACTCATCCGAGCATAGTGGATAGGAGACCATTCATTACAGTGAGACTAGCGCACGGTAACCATAGCCAAGAACTCAGGGCCTTGATTGACTCAGGTGCTGCGACTAGTGCGATTAGATGGTCCCACTATAAGGATTCAGGAATAGAAATGCGGCCAATTGAGGCATACCTCATAGGCCTAGGAGGCATGGAAACCCCTTGCATGGGTGAGGTGGACCTTCCTATCCTCGTTAAGGAGGTGACCATGACAGCGAAGCTATTAGTGTGCCATGATGACGACCTGATAGAACCCCTGATCCTTGGCCAAGATTGGCTATACGATCACTCAGTGGACCTAAATCTTAGACAAGGCTCCTTACAGATTGGCACCTTAGAGCAGAAGCAAGTGATACCGCTTGACTTCTCTAACGGCATTCCGCTTGACGGTTGTGACCCTAGACCCAAGGAAACGCATGCCACGGAAGACAGGAAGATCTTTGATCAGCTCAATCACGCTACGTCCACACCAACCCACTCGGGCTTGGCGATGGATGAAGGTCAATCAGAAGGACGACAGGAGATCTTCCCTGGGACTTCCTGCAAACTAGAAGCGACAGTTACCCAAAAGCAAGGGCAGAAGGGCACAATCAGAGGTCAGGTGGGTTGCATCAGCGGCCAAATGAGCACGACACCCTACGGTGCTCATCCTTCCAAGCTTGTTGCGGACTGGCCTAGATTAAAGTTACAAAAGACATCACTTCCTGATGGGCAGGTCACGCAAGTGTTGGAACTCCCTTCTTTTCCAAAGCAGAGTGTCCATCCGACCTCTCAACCCCAGCAACAACATAGTCGACCACGACAAAGGAACCCAGACCGACGGCAGTATCAGCAGACTCAACAAGGAAGGCAGTTTAGGCCTCCCAAAGGAAGCGGCACCAGACAAATATGGGTGCCAAAAGGACAAAAAGCACCAAAGAACTCCAACCAAGCAGAGATCAACAAACAGAAGGCAGAACAGAAACAGAATCGATATCCACCATCCCCTCGACCTTCTTCTACAGGTCCAAGCATCCGACAAATGTGGATCGCCAAGAAGTACCTTACCCATAGACCCACGCCCACGCAGATTTGGGTACCCAAACCATGTATCATAGCTCAACCCAGGAGCCATGTAATATATCACCCCCATAACTCATCTCATCCCTCGATACCACCAAACCCGACACAACCTTTTACCCCTCAGCAGAAACCCACCACCCACTCAAAGATCTTTAAGAATTGGATACCGAAACGTGTCCAACCGTCTTCCCCTAACCCGTTGTCTAACTACCCCCCGACTAACCTACAACCTTGTACTCAATTACTAACCTTTAAACCTTGTATAAATTCACACACCATCATCACGCACGACTCATAATCTCATCTCATCAAGAAATGTATGCATGATCTGAAACATATAGGTGTCTAGAGACCTGCACTATTGCTGCAAGAAACATTGCATCCATCACATCACAGCACTTGGCTACGCGGGTTACGCATCAGTTATGGAAAGGGATTGCGGTCTCACTGTAATGGGATCATGATTAATTTCCATGCTAATGTGTTAATCTTTTGTAGCAGATCTTTCTCACTAGCGCACCAGCCACCATGCAAACTGACGAAGGAACATCAGGTGTAGGCCCCAGTGTCGCAGCAGTACCACTCAACGTGCTACGAGCCGAGTCCCACCCTACTGCTCCACCACCGGAATTTCAGGGATTTCCAGGGCCCATGCCTATCGATAACCCCCCTATGGGCTACACCGAAAAGATACACAGGAATTCTCATTGGTTTCAGGGCCTGGCAGGACCCCTCGCGGACGCAGACTTTATCTTTGAGTCCTCTCTGACTTTTGATGACCGCACGTGGGGAAAGTACCAGTTTTTCTCCAGAGAATTCGAAGCCCTACAAAACACCCAAGATTTAACTCATGTTTGGGCTAGAGCTGGTTTCACAGAATATTTTAGTGATCCTCTACCCAAACCAGATTTTTATAGGTGCTATTACTTGATCACTACCTTACTGGCATCAGAGAATAAGGACATCCCAGGAACCTTCATCTTGCCTACCCTAGTGGATGATCCACCTTACAAGCGATTTTATCTCTCCAAGGACCTAATCAGAGCAGCCATCAAGATTCATGGAACCCACACTCCCACAGACCGAGAGAGATTGATTCCAGAACCGATGAAACGTGGGGATGTCACGAAGTGGGAAGAGATTTCAGCCATTACACCTGAGTTGTCAAAGCCACTAAGAATATGCATGCAACATTTTGCCTTTCCAGCTCATGACAGATTTACCATGCCACACAAAAGGATATGGTTTGGATTATATTTGGCATGTACGGGACCTCAAACAGTTGATTTGGCCAGCTGGATCATAGATCAGATGTACCTGGCACAACACAGATGGGAGCGTAAAAAAGTGCTTAACGGATGTTGTGCACTCACAAGAATTGTGTATATGTGTTTGGCTTATGACTTGCCCATCGAGCGTGCACTAACAGGAGAGGAATTGAAGGCATTCAAGAGCACAGCGAAGAAAGCTAGGAAGCCCAGTAGGACACGGGCTGGTAAGCGCATGCGAGGCACCATCCCTTGCCTCCAAGTGCCAGAGTCGCCGTCACCACAACCCTCTCCCGAGCGACCACAGACAGAAGCTGAGCCCACTGTACAACCTATTCGCATACGGTTGTCCAGACCAGTAATTACGGAGGCCACCACGAGTACCGCTGCACCTCAGGCAGCTACCACCTCAGAACCCACCACCACAACCGCAGAAGCTCCCACCACCATTGGTGCGGAAGCGTTTTCTTTCCCGATACCACATATGGAGACCGACCCCATAAACACGACATTTGATTTTGAGATGCCTGATGCATTCTCAAACGAGTTTCAGTATTCAGAAGCACCCCTGTTCTCCCAGGAATATGAACGTCCCAGCTACCCGACTACGCCGCGAGACTTGCCACAGGGACAAGCTGTGTCGGGCTCTGAAGAAGAAAGAACCGAAACAGACGACGATCAAGGCGACGATGAAGCCAGCCAGGGCTCACAAGAGGAACAGACAGAGGGCCAAGGCCAACAGACTGACACACACGGCGACACCAGCACATATGAAGATGAAACTTTCGAAGCCGCAGCGTACACATTGGCCATCAAGAAATTATATCGTACCATGGAGAAAGTCTGGGCACGCAAGAAGTTAACTGAAGAGGAGAGCCAGGCATTAATCGAACAGGAACTCATCTCAGGAGGATTCGAAGACGCCTATATCAGAGGTTTCCGAGAGTTAGTCCAATCAGTTGGCTCCCATGAAGCACTCAGATTTTTACAAAGAAAGCAACTACCACAGTTCGATCCCCGCCGAGTGCGACTACTCTCAAAACCTGGGGAGTATATTCGTGTACCAACAGGAGCCCAATCTTCAGCACAAGCCAGGGAGGCACGCCTCGCCCCCGAACGTTCAGTAACCGCAGAAACCATTCTTGTAGATTCGCCACCCCGTACCACCATTGTACATACCACTACAATCCTTGAAATAACCTCCACCCCTTCGACCCCTCTTTCACCTCATCCTTCACCAACCCATCCTGTATCACCCGCACACCCACCTGCTTTCCCCATATCCACACCTGTACAAAGCAATATAGCCCCAACCTCTTCCTTACCCATTCATACCACCAGGCCCACACCCAGCCCTCTGCATCCCTATATTAACCCCTTCGCCCCTTCATCCTTCCCAGCATTTCCCCCACCTCTAAGAACCCCATTTCCCTTCCTAACCCCACTAACCTTCTCGCCCGTCTCACCTCCTCAACCGGCCATAACCCCTATTTCCCCGTTTCACCAAACTATTCCCACAATCCCCCCTGTAAACTACTCGACGTTTGTAAATCCCGTATTCACACCTACGCAACCACCCCCAATCACACCACTTTTCACAGTCACAACATTAAACACGTCCAATGGCATGGACATATCACCACCCACCTCCCCACCACCCACTACACTCACAGCACCCTCATATTTAGGCACTTCACAATTTTCCACAATCACCACTGCATCCACAGTCCCAACCCCGATTCCCATTCCCACTGCATCTACCATCACTGCATCCTCATTTAGCACTTCACTACTGCTATCGCCCACCGTAGACACAGCATTTCAACACATGTTCGCATGTATGACGCAAGTCCGAGATGAGTTTGCATCACTCGGCACCAACTACCAACAGCTGCAGAAAACGACGAACGACTTGCAAACGCAGCTTAATTTGTTGTCAATTGAGAACGCCTCACTGAACAGCCGGTACCAAGAGTTACGCGAGGCTTATCACAAGTTAGAAATAGAAAGTGAGGAAAAAAGCAAAGAGGCCACCGCGGATTTAGATAACTTACTTAGAGCCCAGACTGTCCGCAATGCAACGCTTACTAGAAATATGGGCTTATTAAGAAGACATTTAGCCGCAGCTAAAGAGGAGAACCAGCGACTCCAAGAGCAGAACAGAGAGAACTTGGAGGCGGCTTTAGATCATCCAGACAAGCCACTAAGTCCGAGCAGATTCAAGGCCATCCCATCTGAGTCGATGCGGGTGTTGCTAGACGACCATGTCAGATTGCTCGAGGACTATGATCGGATGAATGAAGAGTATCAAAAGTTAAAGGAAGATCACAAACTGCTACAGCTCAGAGAACCAGCCACACAACAGGTACCAGTAGCAGCGGAATTACCAACGCCTGTGGACCCTGCCCCTGAAGTTTTAGAGGAACTCAACGCACTCCGGGCCCAGGTAACAAACCTTGAATCTAGGATTGCCATCTATGAAGCACCACCACGGCCAGACTCCCCACCTGAGCTACCAGCTGAGGAAGAGACTGTCACTATCCCGGTGGAGGAGACCTTCGAAGAGGCTTATGAACCGATACCCATCCCAGGCGGACGTGTCACGGCCGAAGGCCAGATGACCTACGAATTACCTACCCCCGCGTGGATGAAGACAGTAGAAGAACTCGGAACAACACACTCGGCCAGAGTAGAGGCACAGCTACATGCAATGGCCATAATTGAAGAAAAAATTTTACAATCACCATTCTTTGCTCACATGGCCCCGCGAAGATACATATCCGGGCATGAGCTTCAGTATAAACCATACTTTATGTTAATGGCAGAATATCAATTAACCATAGAGAAAGAAACCGGCAAGAAACCTACGCATGCAACTCAATTCGAGCCAGAGGACTTGCCACCAAGGGCGCAGAGAGGTGAAATCCACCAACCAGACTGGCGCAAAGATTTACTGCAAAATTATCCAGAGATGATGAGCACGTGGGTAAAAGCGCCTCTTCACTTAAAATTTAATCCGTGCTGGGGACCAGTACCACGACGCCGCTCTTGGACTGCCTTCGCTATAAAGCTACAGAACAATAAGCAGTGCCAAGACTGGCTGAACTACCCCTATTTCAAGCCACCAGTCGCGTTACCCACAGTTGGCTATATGATGGCGACGATCCGCCACTGGCTCCCTCGATTAAAACCTATGGATGATATAGCCGCGCAAATGACTGTCAAAATCTTTGACATGATGCAGATGGTCTTTAAAGTCTTCCGGCGCATCAAGGCTCCCCATGTCAACACCCCGGGCTTTGAGCATGGCAATTTGGATTTAGTCTATGATATGAGCACAACGCCATCGCTCCGGGTGTGTTACGCCTGGCACTGCAGGATCAAATATCTACCGGCCTGTTACAAGCAAACATTCGAAGAAATGTTCACCACCGGTTTTTGGGAGTACCATTCAGAAGTATTCATAAGCAGGCCGACACATTTATTGCAATTATTCGCCTGTGAACGAATGGTGTACTCCACACACTATCAGCTCCCACCACCAGACGAGCCGCAACCTATCGACTGGGAGAAACTCGAGGCTGATCTAGCCCGAGGTATTCGTGTATCAGAGCACACCCTCGCTCAAGACCTCCTACAGAATTACATCCGGCAGACCTCACAACAAGGTTCTGTCAGGGACGACAGAAGCGAGAGGGAGGGGGGTGTTGGAAGCAGTCAGAGGCACAGACGCCATGGAAGCATGTGAAGACGAAGCAGGGAGCCAGTCAGACCATTTTTTCAAAACAATTATATTTTTATTACTTCTTCAAACATCCAACAGTGATTTTCATCACTCTTGTAACATATGTAATATAGACAAAACCCCATTTTTGTAATCCATAGCTCCATTTTGTGCAAGCCGAGGAGTCCTCGAGCTTGAGGAGCTTAGGTAGAATACTCGTACCAAATTTCGTTATTTTTAGACATCGTTTACCCTCCCAAATAGCCTCTAGGACCTATTTTTTAACTAGGCCGGTCATTAGATGTGAAACCGGTCAAAACTAGTCTAGAAACTATAAAAAGAGCTAGAGAGCTCATTTTGGAGGTTGGTTCATTTTGGTTAGTGTGAGCATAGAGCTAGTTTGAGCTTGTAAGAGTATTCTGGAGTAAGAGAGCTAATTTCCCACCTTCCATTGTGTCTTGCTTGTCTCTTCATTGTGTGTGTGTATGTGTGTGTGCATCTTTGTGCTTCTCACCTTCACTCTCACATCATCTCACGTTCACGATCTTCATATCACTCCTACCTCTCCCTCGGATTGACATTAAGGAGGTGAAGCTTCTTAACGTGGTTCTCACCATTGTGCTAGAGCAACAACCACATATATTTTTGGTGTAAATTACAAGCCTACACATTTGGCTCAAAGGATACATTGAAGTCCATACACACATGAAGAAGCATAGGAACATATGCTAGTGGTTAATTACCACTTTACCTCATTGTAAAAGTCAAATTGACTTGGAATCTCTTGTAATCACCTACCAAAAGGATTCGTGGAAAAATTAGTTGTTTGATTGAAAGAATATCTCCTAGCATTTAGGAGCTTGATCATAAGGAGCCAAAAGTTTGAATTTGAATTCAAATTTTTACTCATTCCTTATAAAAATGGACATGAAAAGTTGCGGGCAAGAGAGAGCACTCCCGAGCCTATCATTACTGATTTTTGAGTGTGTGTGAAGTCTACACTCTAGCCCACACCTCTCTACACCATTTGGCACTGATATTCATGCCAATGGAGTTGTATACAAATGTTCATTAATACATACATTCACATTGTCCATCTCTGAGTTCTCTGTTAGTCTACTCAAAAGTCTGTCAACTTGTCAAGGGCATATCTCGATCAATTCTCCACCAAACCCAGTGATTCATATCTCGGTCATTTTCTGTTACAGTCCTAAAAAGTCGCGGGTATAGCTTAACTTGCTAAATTCATTTCTCTTAGCATAGTTTATCATTTTACATCATTCCACTTGGAATAGGTAGCTTACTAAGGTAATCAGATACCCCTAAAAGGATTTTTTCCAATTCCTATTGTATTGGTCATACTGAGCAAAATACTCAGCAGGTGTCAAAACATAAATAGAAGGTTTTCTTGAGTTTGTGACTTCCAAAGTTATCTGTTTTGATTCAATCATTACACACATCATTTCCAAAGTACATAGGACATTTTATGGTGTCATTGGAAAGCTAAGGAGGTCTAGTTATCAACTCTGAAGCAAAAGAGGGCTGGTACAAAGCAGGTTTAGCAGTACCTACTCAGTCTCTTGGAGCATCCATCCATCTTTCCCAACAGTGGTATCAGAGCAAACTAAGGTAAAATGGGAGATGGTTTTCCTTCATTTATTGACAAATTGGACAGGAACAATTATCAAGCATGGTCTCTGAGGATGAAGACCTATCTACAAGGAAGGAGTCTATATGGATATATCTCAGGAGATGAGGAATTGCCCTCATTCAAAACAAGAGGATTACCAACCAAGGAAGAACATGAAAAGCTCAACACATGGTGTGCTAAGGATGCATTGGCAAGGTCTTATTTACTCAAATCTATATCTGATTTTCTTTTTCCACATATTAGAAATTGTAAGACATCCCAAGAGACTTGGGAAACCTTGTCATCATATTTTTCTTCCAACACAAGGGCTAGGAAAAATCAGTTGTGGATTGAATTCACAACATTAAGGAAGCAACCTAAGCAAGCTGTTTCAGAATTTGTGACCAAGATTAAAGATGTAGCAGATCAGTTAGCAAGCATAGGAGAAGAGATTGAAGAAGAACAGATTGTAAGGCAAGTGATCAATGGGATCAAGGCTGATGACAAATGGGAAAGCTTCACCACAACTATGGATCTTTACATGGACATGCACACTCCAGATCTTACAACTCTCATGGGACAATTGTTTACTCATGAAGCAAAGCTCAACAAAAATGGAGACACATCCAAAGGTAATAACTCTTCTGCCCTATACACCAATAAGAAGTCTAAAGATAAAGGCAAAAGCAAGAAGGTGGAAGATGAAGGCTCTACTTCTCAAGCCAACTATGCAGGGAGAGGTAGATCTTCAAGAGGAAGGGGCAGAGGTAAGCAAGGTAGGGGGAGATCTTATAACTCCTCACCATGCAACATGTGTGGTTTATCAAATCATACTAGATGAGTGTTTCAGGAATTACAAGAATCGGAGAGGAAGAGGATATCAAAGAGGTGGATACTCACAGTCAAGAGGTAGATTCAACCATCACCAAGGCTACAACAATAACTACAACAATAACTACAACAATAACTACAACAATAATTACAATGGAAACTACCAAGGAGGATTCAAATCCAGGAAGGATTACAACAACTACACAGAGGAGCAGGATGACTCTCTTCCAATCATGAATATGACTTCAAAAACAGGTACAAATGATGACCACCTATTCTACATTGACTCAGGATATTCAAATCATGTGGCTGGCAATGTAGAACTACTCTCTGATCTTGAGGAACCAAAAGGTAAGCATCAAGTCCAAACAGGTGATGATACAAAGCATTTAGTAGTTAAAGTTGGAAATGTTAAGACTTGTGATGGAAATCAGAATTTGTTGAGAAGGGTACTCTATGTACCAACCATTACCAAAATTTGATGAGTGTTGGTCAAATTGTGGAGAAAGGTTTGCAGGTCAGATTCAACCAATATGGAGCATATGTGGAGGATCCAAGACATGGGTTCAAGAGGATTGCTAAAGGAGAAAAATCAGGTAGACTTTTCACTTTTGAGTTAGAAGATACAAAGAACATTGCACTATACAGTTATAAAGATCAGACACTTTCAGAACTTGAGATTTGGCACAAAAGGTTAGGGCACATAGGAGAAAGAACCTTGAAACAAATGTGCAGGGACCAAAGTATGCTTGGGATACCTAATGTATCCAAGCAACATATGATTTACAAGTGTGGTGCTTGTCAATTTGGTAAGTCTCACAGGTTACCCTTCTCAAAGAAAGGATACATGCATGAAGACTACCTAGAGCTTGTACACACAGATGTATGGGGACCAAGCAAAGACCCCTCTGTCTCAGGATCAAGGTACTATGTGTCTTTCATTGATGATTATAGCAGATGGGCTGTATTGTACTTCATGAAGCACAAGGATGAGGTATTTAATTGCTTTAAAAAATATCTTGCATTAGTTGAAAACCAGACAGGAAGGAATTTGAAGAGGTTAAGGTCAGATGGAGGAGGTGAGTACTTCTCCAATGAATTTGAAGACTCCTTGCAGGACAGAGGCATCAAAAGAGAGATAACCACAAGGTATTCTCCTGAACAGAATGGGGTAGCTGAGAGAAGAAATAGGTTAGTTGTTGAGACAGCTAGATCTATGCTTAATGAGAAAAAGTTACCTAACTATCTATGGGCAGAGAGTGTTTCCACTGCCACTTACCTCATAAACAGGTTACCATCTAAGTCTCTTGATGGCATGACACCCTATGAAGCATGGCATGGTAAGAGACCCTCACTTGACAATTGCAAAATATTTGGATGTGTAGCGTATGTACACATTCCTTCTCAGATAAGAGGTAAGCTAGACCCAAAGGCTGAAAAATGCATCTTTATTGGGTATGATTCAAATAAAGAAGGTTACAGGTTTTATAATCCCATCAATAAGGGATTCATGGTCAGCAGAGATGTTGTCTTTGATGAAAATGATTCTTGGTATGAGAATGAATGCAGGAAGGTCAAATTACCCTATGATTTGGAAGAGGAATTTCCAAGTCTTACAAAGGATGAACCTACTCAGAATGAAGCCTCAAGTTCAGATGATGAAGATGTTGGAGCAAGTCTATGACAAGCCTAAGTATTGGCTTGAGTCCCACAAAGTCATAGAAAAAGCCTTAAAATGAAGACTATGTAAAGTTCACTTGTGAACTACCTCTTGTAACTTTTGAAGAGTTTACTTAATGTAAAAGTAAGAGAATCTTAAGTGGTTGAGTCCACATGATCAAGAATGGAAAGAGGAGCCACGAATTCGTGATTTGTGGTAGGTAGAGAATCAAATCAATCATTGATTGATTGGAGAGTGATTGAGGGAAGTTAGCCTCCCAAACTCAACTATAAATAGATGGCAGTTTTAGTCGTGGTTAGAGAGACCTATGTGAAGACCTCCAAGAGCTGAGCTTTATGCCATATCAAGGTGTGATTACAAGGCACACACATGTATCAGTAAGTCATTGTATTGTACAAGCAATATACTTTCATTTTCATGATTATTTGAGTTCATCTTTCCATGTTCTTGTGAAGTGTACTACTCACTGCCATTACTCTCAGTTTTCTCAGTCAGCTTGCAGAGATGTTTTCTCTGAGCTTGGTGCATAATTTTCAGTGATTTAACTTGGTAAAGTTAGCTCTATAAGTCTACTATATTCTCAAAAATTTTCATGTCATTTGGATGTTGCAATCTTCAGTTATGTTCAGTTGAAGTCAACAGGGTCTGTTCATCTTCACTTCTCTGTCAGGTACCCGACTTTTTCACTCATCTTGTCAGAGCCATTTCGCAGTGGTTACTTATCCAAATTCAGTGATTTAAAGGTTGTTGGATTCAGCCTACTGTCTAGTATAACCATGCTAATTTTAATAATCATTGGATTCCTACATTTTGAGTTATGGTGATTTTTCGGCTCACTGGTCTATTTCTGTAGCAGCCCGTGAAAATCGGGATGATGTCATCACTTGTTAAAACTCATTCTCAGTGTGTGGTTCATTATTTTTGATGAGATTACTCTTGAAAGTTAGCTCTTTTAGTTGCCTAGACTTCCCCAAGAGGAATTGAGCTAATTGCTGCTGTGCTCAGAGAATTATGTAAAACACTGGACATGTGTATGAACCAAGAATAGCAAGTTTTCACCTCTGAGCTAACTCCAACTTATCTGTTTTGATCTATCTTTTTGAGAGTGATCTTCCAAGGTACATAGGGTGTCTAATACATCCATTGGCAAGCTAAAAGGGCCCACCATATACTCCTGGAGTTCATTTGGCTGGTGTAGATCAAGGATTTTGCAACACCTCTTCATCTTCAAGCACATACCTATCCATCTCTTCACAGTGGTATCAGAGCAAGGTTGGACAACATGGCAGATGGATTTCCTTCATCAATTGACAAATTGGACAGAGGTAACTACTCAGCTTGGTCATTAAGGATGGAAGCTTATCTCCAAGGTAGAAGTTTATATGGTTATGTGGCTGGAGATGAAGTTATGCCAAGTTTCAGGAACAAAAGTCAACCAACACAAGAAGAGCAAGAAAGATTGAGCACATGGTGCTCCAAGGATGCACTTGCAAGGTCTTATCTCCTCAACTCTATCTCAGATTTTTTGTTGCCTCCCATTAGAAGTTGTAAGACATCTCAGGAAGTGTGGGATGCACTTGAAGCTTTCTTTTCTTCAAGTACCAAAGCTAGGAAGCATCAACTATGGCTGGAGTTCACAACTCTCAAGAAGGCTCCCAAACAAAATGTGACTGATTTTGTCACAAAGCTCAAGGACATAGCGGATCAGTTGGGAAGCATTGGAGAGGTAATAGATGAAGAGCAAATTGTAAGGCAGGTCATCAATGGCTTGAAGGCAGATGATAAGTGGGAAGCATTCACCACAGCTATGGATTTGTACATGGACATGCATGTACCTGATTTCAACACACTCATTGGACAACTACTTACTCAAGAGGCAAAGCTTATCAAAAATGGAGAAAGCTCTAAAGGTAATCAATCTTCAGCTTTATACACGGATAAAAGCAAGTCTTAAGATAACAAAGGAAAGGCAAAGAAAGTGGATGATGAAGCAGGTACATATCAAGCTAACTATGCAGGTAGAGGAAGACATGGCAGAGGTAGAGGAAGAGGAGGTAGACAAGGCAGGGGGAGATCCCAAGACTCCAACTCATGTTCTATTTGTGGATTAACTAATCATACAACTGAAAATTGCTTTAGGAATTCCAGGAATCAAAGAGGCAGAGGATACAATAGAGGAAGTTATGGCTACTCAAGAGGAAGGTTCAACAACTACCATGGCAACTACAACAACTACAAACATTCAAACTATCAAGGAGGCTACAAAGGAAGGAGAGACTACAATAACTACACAGAAGACTCAAACAAAGAGGATTCATTATTGATCATGAACATGGCTATGCCACAAGGTAAATCTGATGAGCATGTTTTCTACATAGATTCAGGTTGTTCAAATCATGTGGCAAGAAATGTGGCACTCCTATCAGATTTAGAAGATCCAAGGAATAAGCATGAGGTACAAACAGGAGATGATACAAAACATCCTGTGGAGAAAATAGGCAATGTCAAAGCACCTGATGGAAACATCAACCTACTCAGTAAGGTACTCTATGTCCCTACCATTACAAAGAATTTGATAAGTGTTGGGCAGATAGTAGAGAAAGGGTTGCAAGTCAGGTTCACAAAAGCAGGAGCATTTGTTGAAGATCCAAGTCAAGGATTTAGAAGAATTGCAAAAGGTGAAAAGACAGGTAGATTGTTCACATTTGAATTACAGGACACTAGAAACATTGCTCTCTTTAATTATGGTAGTCAGACACTCACAGAATTGGAAGTATGGCACAAAAGGTTAGCACATATTGGTGAAAGGTCATTAAAGCAAATCTACAGGGACCAAAGTGTACTTGGACTTCCTAATTTGTCAAAACAACATATGATTTATAAGTGCAGTGCATGTCAATTTGGAAAGTCTCACAGGTTACCATTCATGAAGAAAGGTTATATGCCTGGAGATCTCTTGGAGTTGGTTCATACAGATGTATGGGGACCTAGCAAGGAAGCTTCAATATCTGGATCAAGGTATTATGTTTCCTTTATTGATGATTGCAGCAGATGGACTATCCTATTCTTTATGAAACACAAAGATGAAGTTTTTTCATGTTTCAAAAGATATTTGGCTCTTGTGGAGAATCAAACAGGTAAATCACTAAAAAGGCTAAGGTCAGATGGAGGGGGAGAATACTTCTCCCATGATTTTGATTCTTTTCTTCAAGAAAGAGGAATCAAAAGAGAGGTAACTACAAGGTACACTCCTGAGCAAAATGGAGTGGCAGAAAGGAGGAATAGGACAATTGTTGAAGCTGCAAGGTCTATGTTAAATGAAAAGCATTTACCTAATTACTTATGGGCTGAGGCTGTATCTACAACCACTTACTTGATTAACAGGTTGCCTTCAAAATCCCTTGATGGGATGACTCCATATGAGGCTTGGAATGGAAGAAAACCAAGCTTAGATCATTGTAAAATTTTTGGATGTATTGCTTTTGCTCATGTTCCTTCACAGGTTAGAGGCAAGATGGATCCAAAGGCAGAAAGGTGTGTATTTATTGGATATGACAACAATCAAAAGGGCTACATGTTATACAACCCTACCAACAAAGGATTCTTGGTAAGCAGAGATGTAGTTTTTGATGAGAACAATTCATGGTATGAAGATTCATGCAGGAAGGTCAATTTACCATATAATATTGAAGAAGATTTTCCAAAGCTTGGTAGAGAACAACCAAAGATTGAAGAACAAGACACCTCAGAGGATGATGAAGAATCTCACATGGAAAAGGTCAAAGCATGGAAGTCTAAAGGTAAAGCAAAATTGCAGGAACTTGGACATGAGGCAGAATCATCACATCATGGCCTAAGAAGATCTATGAGGGAAAAGAAAAAACCAGAAAGGTATGGGTTTGACACCTCATTAGTAACTAAACATTCTATCTACATAGCACAGGACATAAACCAAGAGGAGCCATCATCATTTGAAGAGGCCAAAGCAAAAACAGAATGGAAGCATGCAATGAAGGAAGAGATTGAAGCACTTGAGGAAAACAACACTTGGGATTTGGTGCCCAAGACTTCATCCATGAAGGTAATAGGCTCAAGATGGGTCTATAAACTCAAGAAGAATTTTGATGGTTCCATTAACAGGTATAAGGCAAGGCTTGTAGCAAAAGGCTTTGCACAAACTCAGGGAATTGATTATGAGGAGACCTTCTCTCCTGTGGCAAAGATGCCTACTATTAGGGTTTTGCTTAGTATTGCCTCTTCCAAGAATTGGAAGATACTTCAACTAGATGTAAAGAATGCATTTTTGAATGGTTGGATAACAGAAGAGGTATATATGGCACAACCACCTGGTTTTGAGAATCAAGTTTATCGTGATTATGTGTGTAAACTTAACAAAGCATTGTATGGTCTCAAGCAAGCTCCAAGAGCTTGGAATTTCAGGTTTGTTTCATTCTTGCAGGACAAAGGCTTTCAACCAAGCAAGGCAGATCCTTCACTCTTTATTAAAAAGAGTAATTCCGAGGTCATCTACCTATGTGTATATGTAGATGATATTATATTGACAGGAAATGATGCAGATGGTATGAAGAAGATCAAAGATCAGATGAGAGAAGAGTTCAAGATAAGTGATTTGGGTTCACTTACCTACTTCCTAGGTTTGGAAGTTGTCTACGAAGATCATGGTTTGTTTCTCACTCAAAGAAAGTACATTAAGGACATGTTGGCAAAATTCAAGATGCAAGATTGTAAGATTGCAGGTACTCCAATGGAGGTCAATCACAAATTGAGCTCACATGAAGGTGAACTCATAGAGGACATCACATCATATCAAATTCTAGTGGGTAGTCTCAACTTTGCCACATTGACAAGAGTAGATATATGTTACAGTGTGAGTGTGCTAAGCCAATTTATGCACACACCAAGGAAACCACATATGGATGCTGCCAAAAGAATTCTCAAGTATCTCAAAGGAACCATAAATGAAGGACTTTATTATCCTTATGTATCTGATTTAGGTTTGAAGCTATTTTCTGATGCAGATTGGGCTGGCTCCAAGGAAGATAGAAGGAGCACTTCAGGTTATCTTACCTTTGCAGGTTCAAAGCTTATTTCATGGTCATCCAAGAAGCAACCCACAGTTGCTCTCTCTTCTACTGAAGGTGAATATAGAGGTCTTGCTATAGCTACACAAGAAGCTATGTGGATGAAGACATTATTCAAAGATCTTGGATTGGAGTTTGGAACTCCAACTATTTTTGGTGACAATATGAGTTCTATTCACTTGGCTGCTAATCCTATTTTTCATGCAAGGACTAAACATATTGAAGTTCATTATCACTATGTACGAGAGAAGGTTCTAAGCAAAGAGATTCAAATATCATATGTGTCCACTCATCAACAATGTGCAGATATTCTAACCAAAGCATTGGATGGTACAAAGCTTTGCAAATTCAAGGCTATGATTGGTTTGCAGGTAATCTTGGAAGATTGAAGACCTCAAGCATACTTGGCTTGAGGGGGAGCTGTTGGAGCAAGTCTATGACAAGCTTAAGTATTGGCTTGAGTCCCACAAAGTCATAGAAAAAGCCTTAAGATGAAGACTATGTAAAGTTCACTTGTGAACTACCTCTTGTAACTTTTGAAGGGTTTACTTAATGTAAAAGTAAGAGAATCTTAAGTGGTTGAGTCCACATGATCAAGAATGAAAAGAGGAGCCACGAATTTGTGATTTGTGGTAGGTAGAGAATCAAATCAATCATTGATTGATTGGAGAGTGATTGAGGGAAGTTAGCCTCCCAAACTCAACTATAAATAGATGGCAGTTTTAGTCGTGGTTAGAGAGACCTATGTGAAGACCTCCAAGAGCTGAGCTTTATGCCATATCAAGGTGTGATTACAAGGCACACACATGTATCAATAAGTCATTGTATTGTACAAGCAATATACTTTCATTTTCATGATTATTTGAGTTCATCTTTCCATGTTCTTGTGAAGTGTACTACTCACTGCCATTACTCTCAGTTTTCTCATCCAGCTTGCAAAGATGTTTTCTCTGAGCTTGGTGCATCCTTTTCAGTGATTTAACTTGGTAAAGTTAGCTCTATAAGTCTACTATATTCTCACAAATTTTCATGTCATTTGGATGTTGCAATCTTCAGTTATGTTCAGTTGAAGTCAACAGGGTCTGTTCATCTTCACTTCTCTGTCAGGTACCCGACTTTTTCACTCATCTTGTCAGAGCCATTTCGCAGTGGTTACTTATCAAAATTCAGTGATTTAAAGATTGTTGGATTCAGCTTACTGTCTAGTATAACCATACAAAGTTTCATAATCATTGGATTCCTATAGTTTGAGTTATGTTGATTTTTCTGCTCACTGGTCTATTTCTGTAGCAGCCCGTGAAAATCGAGATGATATCATCACTTGTTAAAACTCATTTTGAGTGTGTGGTTCATTATTTTTGATGAGATTACTCTTGAAAGTTAGCTCTTTTAGTTGCCTAGACTTCCCCAAGAGGAATTGAGCTAATTGCTGCTGTGCTCAGAGAATTATGTAAAACACTGGACAGGTGTATGAACCAAGAATAGCAAGTTTTCACCTCTGAGCTAACTCCAACTTATCTGTTTTGATCTATCTTTTTGAGAGTGATCTTCCAAGGTACATAGGGTGTCTAATACATCCATTGGCAAGATAAAAGGGCCCACCATATACTTTTGGAGTTCATTTGGCTGGTGTAGATCAAGGATTTTGCAACACCTCTTCATCTTCAAGCACATACCTATCCATCTCTTCACAGAAGATAGTATCAACCTTGAAGAATTCAAAGCATGGAAGTCCAAGGGCAAAATGAAGATGAAGAAGCTTGAAGACATACCTGAATCTTCAACTCAACCATTTAGAAGATCACAAAGAGAAAGCAAGAAACCTATCAGATATGGGTATGATACATCTCTTGTTACTAAACATTCTGTTTATCTTGCCAAAGATTTGTCAAATGAAGAACCAAGATCATATGAAGAAGCAATAACCAAATCAGAATGGAAAGAAGCTATGGATGAGGAGATTGATGCCCTCAAAGAGAGTGACCCATGGGAGTTAGTACCTAAGAAGGACTCAATGAAGGTAATAGGATCCAGATGGATCTATAAGCTTAAAAGAAATTCTGATGGCACAATTAATAGGTACAAGGCCAGATTGGTAGCTAAGGCTTTCGCACAAACCCAAGGCATTGAGTATGAAGGGACATTCTCACCTGTGGCCAAGATGACAACCATCAGAGTGTTGGTGAGTGTGGCTGCATCAAAAAATTGGAATATGTACCAACTGGATGTCAAGAATGCTTTCTTGAATGGATGGATTTTAGAAGAGGTTTATATGTCACAACCTCATGGCTATGAAGACCCTAAGAAGGTAACATATGTTTGCAAATTAAAAAAGGCTTTTTATGGATTGAAGCAGGCACCTAGGGCATGGAATTACAGGTTAACTACATACCTCCAAGACCAAGGTTTTGTCATGAGCAAGGTAGATACTTCTCTGTTCATTAAGAGAAGTAATCAGAGGTAATATACCTTTGTGTTGTAATGATGTCAATGGAATCAGATATATCAAAAGTCAAATGATGAAGGAGTTCAAGATCAATGATCTTGGTTTATTAAAATATTTTTTGGGACTTGAATTAGTCTACACTAATTCAAGGATATACATCACTCAGAAAAAATATATACAAGATATGTTGAAGAAGTTTCACTTGCAGGATGCTAAAGTAGCAAGCACTCCAATGGAGGTAAACCTAAAAATAAGTGCCCATGAAGGTGATGAAGTCAATGACATTACAGGTTATCAAAGTATGGTGGGTAGTTTGAACTATGCTACCTTAACAAGGATAGATATTGCATATGGAGTTAGTGTGCTAAGTCGATTTATGCACAAGCCAAGGATACCTCACTTAGAGGCTGCCAAGAGAATCATAAAGTATCTCAAGGGTACACAGAACCATGGTTTGTATTTCCCTTACACTTCAGATATTGATATCAAAATTTATTCAGATGCAGATTGGGCAGGATGCAAGGATGATAGGAGGAGCACTTCTGGATATATTTCTTTTGCAGGTGACAAACCAATTTCATGGTCTTCAAAGAAGCAACCCACTGTTGCATTGTCTTCCACAGAGGCAAAGTATAGAGGGATAGCTAATGCCACACAAGAAGCAATATGGATTAAGCTTTTGTATACAAAATTGGGTTTATATACTAGGTCACCAATTATCTTTGGAGATAATACAAGTTCTCTTCACCTTGCAACTAATCCTATTTATCATGCTAGGACCAAACACATAGAGGTCCATTACCATTATGTGAGAGAGAAATTGATAAGCAAGGACATTCAACTAACCTATGTATCAACCAACATGCAATGTGCAGATTTGTTGACTAAAGCTTTGGATGGAACCAAACTTTGCAGGTTCAAATCCATGATTGGATTGCAGGATATACTTGAAGATTGAAGATGAAGAATTAAGCCAAAATGTTTGGCTTGAGGGGGAGCTGTTGGTGTAAATTACAAGCCTACACATTTGGCTCAAAGGATACATTGAAGTCCATACACACATGAAGAAGCATAGGAACATATGCTAGTGGTTAACTACCACTTTACCTCATTATAAAAGTCAAATTGACTTGGAATCTCTTGTAATCACCTACCAAAAGGATTCGTGGAAAAATTAGTTGTTTGATTGAAAGAATATCTCCTAGCATTTAGGAGCTTGATCATAGGTAGCCAAAAGTTTGAATTTGAATTCAAATTTTTACTCATTCCTTATAAAAATGGACATGAAAAGTTGCGGGCAAGAGAGAGCACTCCCGAGCCTATCATTACTGATTTTTGAGTGTGTGTGAGGTCTAGACTCTAGCCCACACCTCTCTACACCATTTGTCAATGATATTCATGCCAATCGAGTTGTATACAAATGCTCATTAATACATACATTCACATTGTCCATCTCTAAGTTCTCTGTTAGTCTACTCAAAAGTCTGTCAACTTGTCAAGGGCATATCTGGGTCAATTCTCCACCAAATCCAGTGATTCAAAGCTTGTTGGATTCAGCTTGAAGTAATCTACATGCTATCAAAGTTTCAAAACATTCTATTCAGACATTTTGGAGAAATCTGCGTTGAGGTGATCTCTGGTCATTTTTTGCTACAGTCCTAAAAAGTCAGGGGTATAACTTAACTTGCTAAATTGATTTCTCTTAGCATAGTTTATCATTTTACATCATTCCACTTGGAATAGGTAGCTTACTAAGGTAATTAGATACCCCTAAAAGGAATTTTTACAATTCCTACTGTACTGGTCATACTGAGCAAAATACTCAACAGGTGTCAAGACATAAATAGAAGGTTTTCTTGAGTTTGTGACTTCCAAAGTTATCTATTTTGATTCAATCATTACACACATCATTTACAAAGTACATAGGACATTTTATGGTGTCAATGGAAAGCTAAGGAGGTCTAGTTATCAACTCTGAAGCAAAAGAGGGCTGGTACAAAGCAAGTTTAGCAGTACCTACTCAGTCTCTTGGAGCATCCATCCATCTTTCCCAACAGACATCACTATGTACAGGCTACAATTTCTGAGTAGCCAGAATTGAACCATCTTTTGAAAAGGAGGAATGCTGCATTTTTGCCCAAAATATAGCCTTCACAAACATGTTTTTCAGGTGCCTCAAGTTTGGGCAAAGAGGACACCATTTTAGATTTTTGCAGGCGTAGCAAACTAGCAAAATTTAGATGATCAAAGCATGCATGCCAAAGCTTTGCATCTGACATAGCTTGAGAATCATATACGGCACATGTCAAATTATTTACAGGTCTTTCATAGACTATGAGCTTATACAGCCCACAATATAAAAAGCCAGAAGCAATAATCATGTTGCCATTTGACAGATCATGAATTGTACATTTGTCATCGAAAAATTTCACAACCAAGCCAATCTAACTGATGCAGAAACTGATAACAAATTTTTCTTGACCCCTGACACAAACAAAGCATCAGACAAAGTGAAATAACTACCATCAACAATAGTGAAAATGATCTTACCAACTCTCGTAACAAGATAAGAGGAGTTGTTGGTGCATGTAATAGTATTCCCTGTAGGGGCAGGCTTGAGTGAAGAAAAGAAACTGCATTGCGAGGTAATATGTTTGGTCAACCCACTATCAAAGTACCAAACATGTGAGTCTATTGCAGACATGCATTGCTCATGAGAAGATGGGTCAAAACTGCAAACAGTAGTAAACATCCATTCTTCTTCATGCACAAGATTAGTAGACTCTGTTTTTGGTGTAGAGGCCTCTGCAACAACCATTCTAGCCTCTTTCTTCTTTGCCTCTTTAGCAGCCAGTTTTGGATAGCTCTTTATGATATGATCATTTCCCTTAAAGTACTTGCAAAATAATTTTTGCTTTTTTTATTTCTTTTCATGTTTGTCTTCCCTCTTCAATTTTGTAGAATTTGCAAATTTTTGCTTACTAGTTGAAGAGCTCCATTTTCCTTTGCCTTTCTGACTAGCCATGAAAGCTTGATCTGCAACATGCATAATGGACTTGTTCTGCCTGGACTGATCTTCTTGCAATAGAACAGAGACTAACTCCTCAAATGAAAAGGCATTTGGATTGCCTTTCACCATCAACCAAAGAGTAGAAGCAAAAATCTGATATGAATCAGGAAGACCATTCAGAATGGTCTGCACAAGTGAGCTATCCGGTATAACCTCATCAAGAGAAATCAGTTGTTCCTTCAAGTCTTTGATCTTTGTTAGAAAATAGTCCATATAATCACCTTCATTCATGTGCTCACTCTAGAGCTGTTTTCAGAGGTAAGCAACACGAGTCTCATTCCTAGCTTGGTACAATGTGGTAAGTGTATCCCCAACATCCTTAGCTATTCTACAAGAGCGAATGTGAGGAATAATGGCATGTTTGATAGACAAAGCTATCAATGCATGTGCCTGGGCATCTCTGCGATCCCAACGAATTTTCTCTACAGCAAGTGCAACAGAAATTGTAGCATGAATAGGAATATGCAGAATATCATCATCTTCGACACCTTCTGCATCAGCTTCAGTACTTGCAATTGTAATAGTTGCAGATGTGATAGGACATTTTTCAACACCCTGCACAATGTTCCACAGTCCTTTTGCAACCAATACATGTCGCATCATATAAGCCCACAATGGGTAGTTGGTACCATCTAACTTATCCTCAATAACCAACATACGAAATATAGCACTGCTTTCAACCATGACTGGTGACTAAAATACCTTGATGCAAAAAATTGATTGTATCTCAAGAAGTTGAACAGAACTACCCAGAAAAATTCTGCTAACCCTATAGCAGAATTCGAGACACTTATATTGGCGAACCAAAACTGGTATATACCTTTGGCAAAAAAAGACAAAATAGCCTGCACAAGTACTACGATAGTGCATTCAAAGGCCAAAACAAGCTGAGATCGTGATTTCGGCACCATAGAGCGACGCGGTTTTGATCTCAAAAACACGTTGAGTATGCTCACGAAAATTCATGTGATTTTGAAATTGCAACCGGAGAGGTGTCGAAGATGCCCTAAATGAAGGGGCGACCTGCTCTGATACCAATTTTTGGAGTTAGATGTCTACGACAACACGTGAACAACACAAGGAAGAAGAAGAAGCTTGGAGCACAACACAAAATACTAAATGTATTACCACTAGAATGTACAAAGATAGTAGCCCATTAGGGCAATATGCGTATATACAAGCCAGGGGAAAGAAACCTCCTAAAGAGGGAAAAAAGTGCCGTGACGGTCCTAGAGTGTTCACACACATCACTACCTTAATATATCAACAATGTACAAGTGCATGGCAGTTGTGAACCTTTCCCATTCGTCATCTGCCTTGATGCCATTGATTACTTGTCTTACAATTTTCTCCTCTTCAATCTCCTCTCCTATGCTTTCCAATTGGTCAGTCACATTCTTGACTTTGGTCACATATTATGAAACTCTTTGCTTGGATTGCTTCCTTTGAGTGGTAAACTCAATCCACAATTGATTATTCCTAGCTCTTGTGTTGGAAGAAAAGCATCAAGACAATGTGTTCCAAGTCTCTTGGGATGTTTTACAATTCCTAATATGTCGAAGAAGGAAGTCAGAGATGGAGTTAAGAAGATATGACCTTACTAATGCATCTTTGGCACACCATGAGTTGAGTCTTTCAAGCTCCTCTCTTGTAGGTTGTCCTTTGCTTCTGAAAATGGGCATCTCCTCATCTCTTGATCTGTATCCATAGAGACTCCTTCCTTGTAAGTATGTATTCATCCTCAAGGACCATGATTAGTAGTTTTTCATGTCCAATTTATCAATAAAAGAAGGGAAACCATCTCCCATTTTACCTCAACTTGCTCTGATACCATTGTTGGGAAAGATGGATGGATGTTGATATATTTAGGTAGTGATGTGTGTGAACACTCTAGGACCGCCGGGGCACTTTTTTCCCTCTTTAGGAGGTTTTTTTCCCCCGGCTTGTATATACGCCTATTGCCCTAATGGGCTACTTATCTTTGTACATTCTCTAGTAATACATTCAGTCTTGTGTGTTGTGCTCCAAGCTTCTTCTTCTTCCTTGTGCTGTTCGCGTGCTTCCGTAGACGTCTAACTCCAACAATTGGTATCAGAGCAGGTCGTTGCTTCTTCTAGGGCGCCGTCGACACTCCTCCGTTTGCAGTCTCAGATTCGCACAAAATTTGGTGAGCATACTCAGGGTGTTTCCGAGATCAAAACGGCTTCGCTTTGTGGTGCCGAAATCGGGATCTGAGCTCGTTTCGGCCTCCGAACGCACTATCGTAGTGCTTGTGCAGGCTATTTCGTCCTTTTGTGCCAAAGGTATATACCAGTTTCTGTTCGCCAGTTTAAGCGTCTCAAAGTCTGCTACAGGTCTAGCAGAACTCGTCTGGGCAGTTCTGTTCAACTTTTTGAGATATAGTCAATTTTCTGCATCAAGGTATTTTAGTCACCGGCCATGGCTGAAAGCAGTGATGTATTCCGTATGTTGGATGTTGAGGATAAGTTGGATGGTACCAACTACCCATTATGGGCTTATATGATGCGACATGTACTGGTTGCAAAAGGATTGTGGAACATTGTGCAGGGTGTTGAAAGACGTCCTGTTACACCTGTAACGACAGGTACTGCAAATACAGGTGTTGGAGCTGATGAAGATGGTGTCGAAGATGATATTCCGCAGATTCCTGTTCGTGCTGCTGTTTCTGTTGCACCTACTGCAGAGCAGATTCGTTGGGATGGCAAAGATGCCCAGGCACATGCATTGATAGCTTTGTCTGTCAAACGTGCCATTATTCCTCACATTCGCTCTTGCAGAACAGCAAAGGATGCTTGGGATACACTTACCACTTTGTACCAGGCTAGGAATGAGGCTTGTGTTGCTTACCTCCAAAAACAGTTGGAGAGTGAGCACATGAATGAAGGTGATTTGATGGACAGTTTTCTTACAAAGATCAAAGACCTGAAGGAACAATTGATTTCTGCTGATGAGGTTATACCAGATAGCTCACTTGTGGAGACCGTTCTGAATGGCCTTCCTGATTCATATCAGAGTTTTGCCTCTACTCTTCGATTGATGATGAAAGGCAATCCGAATGCCTTGTCATTTGAGGAATTAGTCTCTGTTCTGTTGCAGGAAGATCAGTCCAGGCAGAACAGGTCCATTATGCGTGTTGCAGATCAAGCTTTCCTGGCTAGTCAGAAGGGCAAAGGAAAATGGAGCTCTTCTACTAGTAAGCAGAAATATGCAAATGTTGCACAATCGAAGAACCAGGATAAAGATGAGGAGAAATCAGAAAAGTAGAAATTGTTCTGCAAGTACTGTAAAGGAAATGATCATATTATAAAGAACTGTCCAAAACTGGCTGCTAAAGAGGCAAAGAAGAAAGAGGCTGGAATGGTTGTTGCAGAGGCCTCTACACCAAAAACAGAGTCTGCAAATCTTGTGCAGGAAGAAGAATGGGCGTTTACTACTGTCTGCAGTTTTGACCCATCTTCTCATGATCAGTGCATGTCTGCAATAGACTCAGATGTTTGGTACTTTGACAGTGGGGCAACCAAACATATTACCTCGCAGCGCAGTTTCTTCTCTTCACTCGAGCCTGCCCCTACAGGGAATACTGTCACATGCGCCAATAACTCCTCTTATCCTGTTATGGGAGTTGGCAAGATCATTCTGACTACTGCTGATGGTAGTTCTTTCACTTTGTCAGATGCTTTATTTGTGCCAAGGATCAAAAAGAACCTGTTATCAGTCTCTGCATTAGCCAAGATTGGCTTGGTTGTGAAATTCGTTGATGATAGGTGTACAGTCCATGATCTCTCAAATGGCGATGTGATTATTGCTTCTGGCATTTTATGTCGTGGGCTGTATAAGCTCATAGACTATGAAAAATCTGTGAATGATTCGGCATGTGTAGTTCATGATTCTCAGGCTATGTTAGATGCAAAGCTTTGGCATGCACGCTTTGGTCATCTGAATTTTGCTAGTTTGTTACGCCTGCAGAAATCTGAAATGGTGTCCTCTTTGCCCAAACTTGAGGCACCTGGAAAACATGTTTGTGAAGGCTGTATTTTGGGCAAAATGCAGCGTTCTTCCTTTCCAAAAGATGGTTCAGTTCGGGCTATGCAGAAATTGCAGCTTGTACATAGTGATGTCTGTGGTCCTATGCAGACACCCTCTTTTGGAAATTACCTTTACTTCGTGACTTTCATTGATGATTTTTCCAGGCATGCATGGGTATATCCACTCAAAGCAAAGTCCGAAGTGTTCATGTGCTTCAAGCAGTTTTTGGTTTTGGCTGAAAATCTGTCAGCATGTAAAATGGGCACCCTCCGTTCTGATCGAGGGGGGGAATATATGTCTTCAGATTTTAATGCATTTCTGGCTGAACGTGGGATAAAACACCAGTGTACAGTGCCGTATACACCTCAACAGAATGGAGTTGCTGAACAAAAGAACAGGTCACTCATGGAGATGGCGAGGTGCATGGTCAAAAGTCAGGCTTTACCACATAGTTTCTGGCTTGAGGTTGTCATGTGTGCAGCATATGTACTGAACAGGTGTCCCACGAAAGCGTTGCAGTCTATCACTCCATATGAGGCTTGGCATGACTGCAAGCCATCTGTTGCTCATCTGCGTGTTTTTGGTTGTTTGGCATATGCATTAGTGCCTGAACAACATCGCAGAAAATTGGATGATAAGGCAGTAAAATGTATTTTTGTTGGGTACAGTTCTGAAAGTAAAGGCTATCGTCTGTATCATCCACATACTAAACGCATTCTGGTTAGCCGTGATGTTGTCTTTGTGGAAGATGCTATTCAGCCATTGCTTTCATGTACTAAGGAGACATCTGTTAGCTCCAAAGACATGTATGATACTTTGATGCCTCTTTTTACAGGTGGACAGGCTAGCGCTGGTCCTAATGAGGCAACTTCTCAACCTTTGCAGGTTTCATATGATGATGCAGATCATTCCATTTCAGATGCAGATTTACATGATGCACTTGTTGATGAGAGAGCTGATATTGAACAGGCAAAAACTATGCCAAAATGGCTGGTGCAGACTTTGCGTGACAGCAAATTAGATGCACCTTTGTCATATCGTACTCGTTCAGGCTCTCATAGTACCTCCTTTGCATCAGATTGCTATGCTATGGCTGCATCTAGTCTCTGTGATGAGAATGAGCCTGTTTCTTTTGATGAAGCACAAAATTCAGAAAATTGGATGGCTGCTATGCAATCTGAATATGATGCTATAATGAAGAATGGTACATGGTCTTTATGTGACTTGCCTCCTGGCAAGAAGGCCATTGGCACTAAGTGGGTATACAAGCTGAAGCGTAAACCTGATGGTACAGTTGACAGGTATAAGGCTAGGCTTGTTGCAAAGGGTTATGCGTAGGAAAGAGGCATTGATTTTGATGAGACCTTTGCACCTACATGCCGTATGACTACTGTTCGGAGCATTTGTGCACTTGCAGCCCATCATGGTTGGAATGTACATCAGTTGGACATTAAAACAACATTTCTGAATGGTGACTTGCATGAAGAAGTGTATGTTTTTCAGCCCCGTGGGTTTGTGCAGAAAGGGCATGAAAACCAGGTGTGCAGGTTAAAGAAGGCGTTATATGGTTTAAAGCAAGCACCACGTGCTTGGTATGAGAAAATACATGCCTATCTGATTGCACATGGTTTTGAGAACAGTCCAACTGAAAGCACCTTATATGTTAAGCGTGCTAATGATGTGCTTTTGATCATTGTTGTCTATGTAGACAACATGCTGCTCACTGGTCCTCTTGAGAAGCATATTGCTGATTTCAAGGCTGATTTGCATGCCTCATTTGAGATGTCTGATTTGGGGCATTTGCATCACTATTTGGGCATTCAGTTTATGCAAGTTGATGGTGGAATGGCTTTGTGTCAAACGAAATATATTGACACATTATTGCAGCGTTTTGGCCTTGAAGACTATAAGCCTATTGCCACTCCTATGGAGACAGGTTTACGATTGAGTCTTCATGATGCTGGAGATGCATTTGATGCTGTTCTCTATCAGCAGGCTGTTGGATGCTTGATTTACTTATGCATTACTCGGCCAGATATTCAGTTTGCTGTCTCACAGATGAGCAGGTTTATGCATTGCCCAGGAGTCACGCATTGGAAAGCGGTTAAGCGCATCTTTCGCTACTTGAGTGGTACTCGGCTACTTGGGTTGTTTTATCCCAAGGGGGGATCACTACCGCCAGATTTGCATGCTTTTTCTGACTCAGATTGGGCTGGTTGCTATGACACTCGTGTGTCCACCAGTGGTTTTTGCTTCATGCTTGGTAGCTCATGTATATCTTGGTTGAGCAAGAAGCAGCCTACTGTGGCCACTTCCAGTTGTGAGGCTGAGTATAGGGCAGCTTTCACAGCAACTGTTGAGTGTGTGTGGCTCAGACGCCTTATGGCTGATTTGGGTGTTGGCCAGTCTTCTGCCACCACCATCTTCACTGACAGTCAGAGCGCATTGGCAGTTGCGAGGAACCATGTGTTCCATGCTCGCACTAAGCACATTGAGGTGCATTATCACTATGTCAGGGAGAGGTTCTCTGTTGGGGAGATCAGCTTGGCATATGTGCCCACGCAGGAGAACATTGCAGACCTTTTCACGAAGGCTCTGCCTAGGGAGAAGTTTGAAGCTTTCCGCAAAGCTTTGGGCTTACTTCCTTTTGTGGAGTGATTTCCACATAGCTCGGCACTTCCTTATACATGAGTGCCAGCTCCTTGTTCACCGCATCACTCCCAGGGGGGATTTGTTGATATATTTAGGTAGTGATGTGTGTGAACACTCTAGGACCGCCGGGGCACTTTTTTCCCTCTTTAGGAGGTTTTTTTCCCCCGGCTTGTATATACGCCTATTGCCCTAATGGGCTACTTATCTTTGTACATTCTCTAGTAATACATTCAGTCTTGTGTGTTGTGCTCCAAGCTTCTTCTTCTTCCTTGTGCTGTTCGCGTGCTTCCGCAGACGTCTAACTCCAACAATGGACACTTCAAGAAATGAGTTGGTACTACTAATCCCTGCTTTGTACCTACCCTCTTTCACTTCAGAGTTGTGTTGTAGGAACTATTAGCTTTTGAATGACACTAAATAAGTGCCTATGTGATTTCGAGATGATGCTTCAAACAATAGGATCAAAACAGATAAGTTTGCAACTAGCTAGTGAACAAAAAGTTGCTATTTTGGTCTTGACACCTGTTGGATGTTTTGCTCAATGCTTCCAATACAATAGCAATTAGAAAAATTCCTTCTGAGAGTATCTCGTCAACTTAGAGAGCTAATGTTTCCAAGTGAAATCACTTAAAATGATTGACCATACACAGAGCAATGTCTTTAGCAAGTAGAAGATTACCCCCGACTTTTTAGGAACTCTGCAGAGAATGACCAGTGACCACTTGGAGGAACTTTTCTCCCAGCTTTCTAAATGGAACTTCTTCAAAGTTTAATAGCTTTTAGTAGAATTTGAGCTTGTTCCAAAAAGCTATAGAGCATTGAAAATGATAGAGGGATCACTGAGATATGAGCAAGACAAGTACACTGTTCTGAGTGACAATGACAAAGATGAAGACATATGTAATCAACAATGTAATGTATTATATAAAAATGTTATACATGATCATTGGCATGAACATGATGCCCAATGATAGGGATAGGAGTAGGTTATAGTGTAAGCCTCTCATCCACATCAAGTGTTGAACAATAAGCTTAGTAATGGGGCTTTGGTGTCACTCTAGCACAATGGCAAGTACCAATGTGAGGAGATCCACCTCATAAATGTCAATCTACAGAGATGTGAGGACCAGTATGAAGACCAAGAGCAAGTGAAGTGCAAAAATGCTTGAGTGAAAGCACACAAGCATGCACACACATACACACACACGTGCGCACAGGGTAAGAGCAAACAGTGGAACAATGGAAGGACTTGGATTACAAAAATAATTCTCTTACCAAGCTCAAATCCACAAGAAGCTAACCTCAAAATTAAGTTCTCAAGCCCTTTTTATAGTTTTTTGAGTAGCTTTGGCCTTGTCGAGACCTAGTGTCTGGCCTAGTTAAAAATTAGGTTCGAAGGCTTATTTGAGGGATCAAACGAAGTCTAAAAATTATGTAAGTTGGTATGATGATACTTCTAATACTCGTGAAGCTCGAGGACTCCTCGACTTGAGAAAAATGGAGTTGCAAAAATGGAAAATTGTATTTACAATGGTTTCTAGTGATAAAATTCACTATTTAGGGATTTCTTCTAAAAATTTGATATGTGCTCCTTGGAGCTCCCTACATGCTCTATGCCCACTTCTTTGATGTTCTTCCGTGCTTTGTGCTTTGTCCTTGACCTTGAGCTTCAACACTCCCCCCCTCTAGAGTCTGTTGTCCCTGACATACCCTTGTTGTAGTGGTTGTTCCATGTAGTGCTTGTTCCATGTAGTGCTTGGAGAGGTAGTGTCCATCATGTACCAACAAGAGCGGACCATCCTCCAAATGTAGCTTGGTTAGTTGTCTAGTTCTTCATTTTGTCACTGCTAGCCCTTGCAGGTTGTAGTCCCTTTGCATGTACTTCTTCCTTGTATTCTAGCTTGATGGTGCATTTGTGAGCTTTTCAAAATTGCTAGCTACTCAAAAGAGGTGGTCAATGTTGATTATGAGCAACTCTTGGTGGTTGATTGCTTCCTTGCTCTTGTCATTGTCACCTTGATGTCCTTTGGTTCTTCCAAATATGGCTTTCATAGTTTTCATGCCAAGTACTTGTAACCCATAATGGATGATGGGTAAGTGCATTAGTGCATGGGTTGAACAAAGTATGTGCCTTGTGCATGGCCTTGTAATGTGGTCCTATGCATGCGTACTTGGGGAATGCATTGGAGGAAGTATGGTGCAAGAAATTGGGTCTTGAGCTTAAGTGCTCAAGGGTATTCTGACGAAGAGGTTTCCTAATCTATCATGGTTAGAGTGTTATCAAAGTAGGCCATTCTTAACATGGTCAAAGGTCCATCGATATTCCTCTCTTGGTGTTGTGCTCCAACATGGTGATTGACCACCGGCTTGTCTTCCATTGTTGATGGATATCCTTGTTGATGGTTCACTCATGAGCTTCTTTAAGCACACAATCTTCTTCTTTTTTTTCTTTTCTTTTTTCTTTACAAAACAAGAAGAAAGAGGTTAGTATCAACAAAATATTTTACATATGTCAAGTGTGTCTCATGTGCCTGGGATTCTCAATTGTGTCTATGCATGATCGTGTAATGTGGCCCTATATTGATGCATACTGTGGAAGTGCATGACCTGAATGTTGTGAAAGACAAGGTTATGCCAAAGGCACATGGTTGTTGCATGTCAAGGCTTTCAATGTTCTTGGTAGAGGTTGATGCAGCCCTCATTGGAAGTATTCATTGGATTTCAAAGGACAACTGATTTTAGGGACCCATTTTAGAAATGTATTGGGTTGCTTATAAGTTCTTTTTGACTTCTTCATCTCTGGTTGATTGCATCCAGCACGGTTGGTTCTTTGGTTCTAAGGAGGCTACTGGTACTTTTGGCTTCCAAACCCATATCCGTGATAATTGCCTCCTTATTTTTTTTGAAGAGATGAGTTTATTTTTTTTTTGGTCTCTGTGCTCAGTTCTTACCCTTTTCTCTCCTTGGCTTCTTTGTTGAGACCTTGTGCATGGTGGAGAGCATAGGCTTTTGTGCATGTAAGAGTCCTTTGGGAACCCACATGTGTAATCGCTCTTGTTGAGCTGCAACTAATTTCCTAGGCACCCAAATCTGTCTGAGACCTTGTGCGTGAGCTTGTCCTAGTTGCTTGGTTCTTCTTTTGGTGTGATTGGCCTGCTTGGATGGACATTGTTGTGGCAAAGCTGGTGGTTTCTCTCCTTTTCGTACCCAGATCTGCTTCATGCCCGTAACTACTTGCTTCTTGAAATCTCTTGGTCTATTTGATATAGCGTTTGTCATGTATTGTCTTGCTTGCCTTTTTGTTTAGGTTTTTGTGACGGTATTAGTTGTTGCACAAGAGGAGGAGGTGGTTTGTTTTTTAGCATGTTCTTCCATGATTGAGTTCTTCTGGAACATAGAGCTTTTGACACATACAACATCCTTTTTGCTAAGATTAGTTCTAGAAGAACTAAGAGAATGTGTGACATTTGGATTTATGAGCATGCAATTCTCTAATTCTAATTTAATGCATAGTTCCTGTACCCAAACTTGAAGAATTTGAATTCTTAGGTTCAAGTTGATTGTATGGTCGTAAATCCAATCTTGACCCAAGAAAAGTGGTTCTGTAAGGTCCTCATCGTGACATATTAGCATTTTGATTGTCATGGGAACATCTTGAAGGTAGATGGGAAGTTCCACCTCGCCCCAAACAAGGGGTTTCCACACCTCCCAAACCTTTGAGATAGGCTTCTATGGGATTGACATTCAATTGTAGTTCTTGGTAGTATGAAAGTCTAACTGCGCTAGTTGCTGCACCTGAGTCAACCAATGCTCTCACATTCCTTACACTCTTTCCTCGTCCTACCTCCACCGTCACAAAGGGGCATCAATTGATTATGCGAGAAGTAATTATGCCCAATTTTTGGCACATGTCCATGTGATATTTTGGGACTTTCGGGTTTGTGAAGAGATGGATAGGTATGTGCTTGAAGATGAAGAGGTGTTGCAAAATTCTTGATCTACACCAGCCAAATGAACTCCAGGAGTATATGGTGGGCCCTTTTAGCTTGCCAATGGATGTATTAGACACCCTATGTACCTTGGAAGATCACTCTCAAAAAGATAGATCAAAACAGATAAGTTGGAGTTAGCTCAGAGGTGAAAACTTGCTATTCTTGGTTCATACACCTGTCCAGTGTTTTACATAATTCTCTGATCACAGCAGCAATTAGCTCAATTCCTCTTGGGGAAGTCTAGGAAATTTAAAGAGCTAACTTTCAAGAGTAATCTCATCAAAAATAATGAACCACACACTGAGAATGAGTTTTAACAAGTGATGACATCATACCGATTTTCACGGGCTGCTACAAAAATAGACCAGTGAGCAGAAAAATCAGCATAACTCAAAATGTAGGAATCCAATGATTATGAAAATGTGTATGGTTATACTAGACAGTAAGCTGAATTCAACAAGCTTTAAATCACTGAATTTGAATTAGTAACCACTAAGCAATGGCTCTGACAAGATGAGTGAAAAAGTCGGGTACCTGACAGAGAGGTGAAGATGAACAGACCCTGTTGACTTCAAATGAACATAAATGCAGATTGCAACATCCAAATGACATGAACATTTATGAGCATATAGTAGACTTATAGAGCTAACTTTACCAAGTTAAATCACTGAAAATGATGCACCAAGCTCAGAGAAAACATCTCTGCAAGCTGACTGAGAAAACTGAGAGTAATGGCAGTGAGTAGTACACTTCACAAGAACATGGAAAGATGAACTCAAATAATCATGAAAATGAAAGTATATTGATTGTACAATACAATGACTTACTGATACATATGTGTGCCTTGTAATCACACCTTGATATGGCATAAAGCTCAGCTCTTGGAGGTCTTCACATAGGTCTCTCTAACCACGACTAAAACTGCCATCTATTTATAGTTGAGTTTGGGAGGCTAACTTCCCTCAATCACTCTCCAATCAATCAATGATTGATTTGATTCTCTACCTACCACAAATCATGAATTCATGGCTCCTCTTTCCATTCTTGATCATGTGGACTCAACCACTTAAGATTCTCTTACTTTTACATTAAGTAAACTCTTCAAAAGTTACAAGAGGTAGTTCACAAGTGAACTTTACATAGTCTTCATTTTAAGGCTTTTTCTATGACTTTGTGGGACTCAAGCCAATACTTAGGCTTGTCATAGACTTGATCCAACAGCTCCCCCTCAAGCCAAGTATGCTTGAGGTCTTCAATCTTCCAAGATTACCTGCAAACCAATCATAGCCTTGAATTTGCAAAGCTTTGTACCATCCAATGCTTTGCTTAGAATATCTGCACATTGTTGATGAGTGGACACATATGATATTTGAATCTCTTTGCTTAGAACCTTCTCTCGTACATAGTTATAATGAACTTCAATATGTTTAGTCCTTGCATGAAAAATAGGATTAGCAGCCAAGTGAATAGAACTCATATTGTCACCAAAAATAGTTGGAGTTCCAAACTCCAATCCAAGATCTTTGAATAATGTCTTCATCCACATAGCTTCTTGTGTAGCTATGGCAAGACCTCTATATTCAGCTTCAGTAGAAGAGAGAGTAACTGTGGGTTGCTTCTTGGATGACCATGAAATAAGCTTTGAACCTGCAAAGGTAAGATAACCTGAAGTGCTCCTTCTATCTTCGTTGGAGCCAGCCCAATCTGCATCAGAAAATAGCTTCAAACCTAAATCAGATACATAAGGATAATAAAGTCCTTCATTTATGGTTCCTTTGAGATACTTGAGAATCCTTTTGGCAGCATCCATATGTGGTTTCCTTGGTGTGTGCATAAATTGATTTAGCACACTCACACTGTAACATATATCTACTCTTGTCAATGTGGCATAGTTGAGACTACCCACTAGACTTTGATATGATGTGATGTCCTCTATGAGTTCACCTTCATGTGAGCTCAATTTTTGATTGACCTCCATTGGAGTACTTGCAATCTTACAATCTTGCATCTTGAATTTTGCCAACATGTCCTTAATGTACTTTCTTTGAGTGAGAAACAAACCATGATCTTTGTAGACAACTTCCAAACCTAGGAAGTAGGTAAGTGAACCCAAATCACTTATCTTGAACTCTTCTCTCATTTGATCTTTGATCTTCTTCATACCATCTGCATCATTTCCTGTCAATATAATATCATCTACATATACACATAGGTAGATGACCTCGGAATTACTCTTTTTAATAAAGAGTGAAGGATCTACCTTGCTTGGTTGAAAGCCTTTGTCCTGCAAGAATGAAACAAGCCTGAAATTCCAAGCTCTTGGAGCTTGCTTGAGAGCATACAATGCTTTGTTAAGTTTACACACATAATCAGGATAAACTTGATTCTCAAGACCAGGTGGTTGTGCCATATATACCTCTTCTGTTATCCAACCATTCAAGAATGCATTCTTTACATCTAGTTAAAGTATCTTCCAATTCTTGGAAGAGGCAATACTAAGCAAAACCCTAATAGTAGGCATCTTTGCCACAGGAGAGAAGGTCTCCTCATAATCAATTCCTTGAGTTTGTGCAAAGGCTTTTGCCACAAGCCTTGCCTTATACCTGTTAATTGAACCATCAGAATTCTTCTTGAGTTTATAGACCCATCTTGAGCCTATTACCTTCATGGATGAAGTCTTGGGCACCAAATCCCAAGTGTTGTTTTCCTCAAGTGCTTCAATCTCTTCCTTCATTGCATGCTTCCATTCTGTTTTTGCTTTGGCCTGTTCAAATGATGATGGATCCTCTTGGTTTATGTCTTGTGCTATGTAGATAGAATGTTTAGTTACTAATGAGGTGTCAAACCCATACCTTTCTGGTTTTTTCTTTTCCCTCATAGATCTTCTTAGGCCATGATGTGATGATTCTGCTTCATGTCCAAGTTCCTGCAATTTTGCTTTACCTTTAGACTTCCATGCTTTGATCTTTTCCATGTGAGATTCTTCATCATCCTCTGAGGTGTCTTGTTCTTCAATCTTCGGTTGTTCTCTACCAAGCTTTGGAAAATCTTCTTCAAGATTATATGGTAAATTGACCTTCCTGCATGAATCTCCATACCATGAATTGTTCTCATAAAAAACTACATCTCTGCTTACCAAGAATCCTTTGTTGGTAGGGTTGTATAACCTGTAGCCCTTTTGATTGTTGTCATATCCAATAAATACACACCTTTCTGCCTTTGGATCCATCTTGCCTCTAACCTGTGAAGGAACATGAGCAAAAGCAATACATCCAAAAATTTTACAATGATCTAAGCTTGGTCTTCTTCCATTCCAAGCCTCATATGGAGTCATCCCATCAAGGGATTTTGAAGGCAACCTGTTAATCAAGTAAGTGGCTGTAGATACAGCCTCGGCCCATAAGTAGTTAGGTAAATGCTTTTCATTTAACATAGACCTTGCAGCTTCAACAGTTGTCCTATTCCTCCTTTCTACCACTCCATTTTGCTCAGGAGTGTACCTTGTAGTTACCTCTCTTTTGATTCCTCTTTCTTGAAGAAAAGAATCAAAATCATGGGAGAAGTATTCTCCCCCTCCATCTGACCTTAGCCTTTTTAGTGATTTACCTGTTTGATTCTCCACAAGAGCCAAATATCTTTTGAAACATGAAAAAACTTCATCTTTGTGTTTCATAAAGAATAGGATAGTCCATCTACTGCAATCATCAATAAAGGAAACATAATACCTTGATCCAGATATTGAAGCTTCCTTGCTAGGTCCCCATACATCTGTATGAACCAACTCCAAGAGATCTCCATGCATATAACCTTTCTTCATGAATGGTAACCTGTGAGACTTTCCAAATTGACATGCACTGCACTTATAAATCATATGTTGTTTTGACAAATTAGGAAGTCCAAGTACACTTTGGTCCCTGTAGATTTGCTTTAATGACCTTTCACCAATATGTGCTAACCTTTTATGCCATACTTCCAATTCTGTGAGTGTCTGACTACCATAATTAAAGAGAGCAATGTTTCTAGTGTCCTGTAATTCAAATGTGAACCATCTACCTGTCTTTTCACCTTTTGCAATTCTTCTGAATCCTTGACTTGGATCTTCAACAAATGCTCTTGCTTTTGTGAACCTGACTTGCAACCCTTTCTCTACTATCTGCCCAACACTTATCAAATTCTTTGTAATGGTAGGGACATAGAGTACCTTACTGAGTAGGTTGATGTTTCCATCAGGTGCTTTGACATTGCCTATTTTCTCCACAGGATGTTTTGTATCATCTCCTGTTTGTACCTCATGCTTATTCCTTGGATCTTCTAAATCTGATAGGAGTGCCACATTTCCTGCCACATGATTTGAACAACCTGAATCTATGTAGAAAACATGCTCATCATATTTACCTTGTGGCATAGCCATGTTCATGATCAATAATGAATCCTCTTTGTTTGAGTCTTTTGTGTAGTTATTGTAGTCTCTCCTTCCTTTGTAGCCTCCTTGATAGTTTGAATGATTGTAGTTGTAGTTGCCATGGTAGTTGTTGAACCTTCCTCTTGAGTATCCATAACTTCCTCTATTGTATCCTTTGCCTCTTTGATTCCTGGAATTCCTAAAGCAATTTTCATTTGTATGATTAGTTAATCCACAAATAGAACATGAGTTGGAGTATTGGGATCTCCCCTTGCCTTGTCTACCTCCTCTTCCTCTACCTCTGCCATGTCTCCCTCTACCTGCATAGTTAGCTTGATATGTACCTGCTTCATCATCCACTTTCTTTGCCTTTCCTTTGTTATCTTTAGACTTGCTTTTATCCGTGTATAAAGCTGAAGATTGATTACCTTTAGAGCTTTCTCCATTTTTGATAAGCTTTGCCTCTTGAGTAAGTAGTTGTCCAATGAGTGTATTGAAATCAGGTACATGCATGTCCATGTACAAATCCATAGCTGTGGTGAATGCTTCCCACTTGTCATCTGCCTTCAAGCCATTGATGACTTGCCTTACAATTTGTTCTTCATCTATTACCTCTCCAATGCTTCCCAAGTGATCCGCTATGTCCTTGAGGTTTGTGACAAAATCAGTCACATTTTGTTTGGGAGCCTTCTTGAGAGTTGTGAAATCCAGCCATAGTTGATGCTTCCTAGCTTTGGTACTTGAAGAAATGAAAGCTTCAAGTGCATCCCACACTTCCTGAGATGTCTTACAACTTCTAATGTGAGGCAACAAAAAATCTGAGATAGAGTTGAGGAGATAAGACCTTGCAAGTGCATCCTTGGAGCACCATATGCTCAATCTTTCTTGCTCTTCTTGTGTTGGTTGACTTTTGTTCCTGAAACTTGGCAATTGTCAATTGATGAAGGAAATCCATCTGCCATGTTGTCCAACCTTGCTCTGATACCACTGTGAAGAGATGGATAGGTATGTGCTTGAAGATGAAGAGGTGTTGCAAAATTCTTGATCTACACCAGCCAAATGAACTCCAGGAGTATATGGTGGGCCCTTTTAGCTTGCCAATGAATGTATTAGACACCCTATGTACCTTGGAAGATCACTCTCAAAAAGATAGATCAAAACAGATAAGTTGGAGTTAGCTCAGAGGTGAAAACTTGCTATTCTTGGTTCATACACCTGTCCAGTGTTTTACATAATTCTCTGATCACAGCAGCAATTAGCTCAATTCCTCTTGGGGAAGTCTAGGAAGCTTAAAGAGCTAACTTTCAAGAGTAATCTCATAAAAAATAATGAACCACACACTGAGAATGAGTTTTAACAAGTGATGACATCATCCCGATTTTCACGGGCTGCTACAGAAATAGACCAGTGAGCAGAAAAAGCAACATAACTCAAAATGTAGGAATTTAATTATTATGAAAGTTTGTATGGTCATACTAGACAGTAAGCTTAATCCAACAAGCTTTAATTCACTGAATTTGGATAAGTAACCACTGAGCAATGGCTCTGACAAGATGAGTGAAAAAGTCGGGTACCTGACAGAGAGGTGAAGATGAACAGACCCTGTTGACTTCAAATGAACATAAATGAAGATTGCAACATCCAAATGACATGAAAATTTATGAGCATATAGTAGACTTATAGAGCTAACTTTACAAAGTTAAATCACTGAAAATGATGCACCAAGCTGAGAGAAAACATCTCTGCAAGCTGACTGAGAAAACTGAGAGTAATGGCAGTGAGTAGTACACTTCACAAGAACATGGAAAGATGAACTCAAATAATCATGAAAATGAAAGTATATTGCTTGTACAATACAATGAATTACTGATACATATGTGTGCCTTGTAATCACACCTTGATATGGCATGAAGCTCAGCTCTTGGAGGTCTTCACATAGGTCTCTCTAACCACGACTAAAACTGCCATCTATTTATAGTTGAGTTTGGGAGGCTAACTTCCCTCAATCACTCTCCAATCAATCAATGATTGATTTGATTCTCTACCTACCACAAATCACAAATTCGTGGGTCCTCTTTCCATTCTTGATCATGTGGACTCAACCACTTAAGATTCTCTTACTTTTACATTAAGTAAACTCTTCAAAAGTTACAAGAGGTAGTTCACAAGTGAACTTTACATAGTCTTCATTTTAAGGCTTTTTCTATGACTTTGTGGGACTCAAGCCAATAGTTAGGCTTGTCATAGACTTGCTCCAACAGGGTTGACATCTAGGCATAGTCGCCTTAACTTATTTTGTCTAATGCACTCTCTAGCCTCTGCCTGTGCTTCTTCTCTAACTCTCATCTCTGCTTCTTTTCGCATCTTAGCAGTGTTGAGTCTTAATAACATATCCTCTGTAAGAGGCTCTTTATATAGCTTGACTTGGCACCCACTAATATAGTTTGGAAAGATGTCACCTTCTAGAGTGGCCAATTGAACCACGCCACTAGTGGAGATTCTATTAATGATCATGTGTCCATATCCTCATTTCTCCAATTTGCAGGCATGTTGCTTTAGCATATAAACCAACACTGGATCTCCTTCTTTCAATCCTTTATCCTTTATATGGGAATCAAAGTATGCCTTTTGCCTTTTCTTTGCAGCATAAATGCATGCTGCCGCTCGTAGCCTCATCTTACCTAAATATGTAACCAAAATGAAGGACATTGCAGATGCATTAGGAGCAGTTGATGAAGACATTGAGGAGGATAAATTGGTAAGGCAAATCCTCACAGGTTTGAGAGGTGATGACAAATGGAAGCCATTCATTTTGTCTACTGAATTATCACTTGATCATTTTACTCCTGACTTAAATCAGTTGCTAGGACATATGTTAACATTTGAGCAGGATGTCAAAGGTGAAAGTGATAAAAGTACAGGTCATGCAATGTATTCAAAGGATAAGAAGAAGAATATCAAAGGAAAGCAACAAGCAAATGAGGATGAAGGTACAAGTAGCCAAGCTAACTTCCTAAGAGGAAGAGGAGGTGGCAAAGGTAGAGGAAGAGGCAGGAGTAATAAACATGGAGTCAAGGCTTGCTGGATTTGTGGTAAGACAAATCACTTAGCTAATGATTGTTGGCATAATACTCAGAATAATGGTGGATATAATCAGAATTTTAATTCAAGAGGAAGAGGTGGTAAAAATCAAAGAGGTAATTTCAGAGGTAGAGGTAGTAGGGGTTACTTTTGAAGAAATGTAGGTAGAGGATTCCAAAGTCAACAATACAACAATACCTATTACAATTATTCTTCAGATCAGAAGGAGGATTCAACATTGATAATGAATGCAACTTGTGAAAGGCAAAGTGAAGACCAAAGAGTCTTCTACATTGACTCAGGGTGTAGCAATCACCTGAGTGGTAACATAGCATTGAAGATTGATTTGGAAAATAAGGTAACTAATCATGTAGTTCAAACAAGTGACAATACAAAGCACATTGTGAAGTCAATTGGATCAGTGAAGGCCAAGGATGGTAGTAATCTCTTGAGTAAGGTTTTGTATGTTCCTACAATTCCTAAGAATTTGGTAAGTGTAGGACAAATTGTTGAAAAAAGGTTATGAAGTTAGGTTCACTAATGAAGGAGTGTTTGTGGAAGACCCTAGCAATGGGTATAAAGAAATTGTTTCAGGGAAGAAAGAAGGAAGATTGTTCACATTGAAGATCCAAGATAATGTTGGTCATGCCTTGTTCACTTATGGAGGACATAAGATCTCTGAGTTAGATCTTTGGCACAAGAGGCTTGGACATTTCAATGAAAGAGGTATCAAAGATATGGTTAATAATGGTTCAGTGCTTGGATTGCCTAATATTGCAGGTACAGATGTGAGGCATGTCAATTAGGTAAGGCTCATAAGCAATCTTATTCCAAGCATGGGTTTATGTATTCAGATAAGCTTGAATTGGTACACACAGATGTGTGGGGACCATCAAAGGATTTCAGTATCAATGGCTCAAGGTATTATGTGATTTATGTTGATGATGCTACCATATGGATCACTATCTATGTGTTCAAAGATAAGTCAGAGGTATTCAATACATTCAAACATTATCATGTGTACGCAGAGAGAATTACAAGTCATAAGTTGAAGAGACTAAGGTGAGATAGAGGGGGAGAGTATTTCTCTAGTGAGTCCAGTGATTATTTGTGGAATGCAGGTATAAAGAGAGAGGTTACTTGCAAGTACTCTCCTCAACAAAATGGTGTAGCAGAGAGAAGAAATAGAACTCTTGTTGAGTTTGCAAGGTCAATGATGAAGGAGAAAAATTGCCCTAATTATTTGTGGGTTGAGGCTATAAACACAGCTACTTATTTGGTCAATAGGTTACCATGTAAAGCTTTGTAGGGTATGACACCATATGAGGCATGGTGGGGTAAGAGACCTACTCTAGATCATTGCAAAGTATTTGGATGTTTGGCATATGCATATGTGCCATCACAATTGAGGCATAAATTGGAGCCTAATGCAAAAAAATATGTGTTTATCGGATATGATGATAAGCAGATGGGATATAGGTTGTGGAGTCCATCCACACAACAATTCCTTGTATCTATGGATGTTACATTTGGTGAGCAAGGTACTTGGTATGCAGGTACAATCAATATTTATGCAGGTGATGAAGAAATTGTGGATCAAAAGAAAGGTAAATCAAAGGTTCATATATTTGATGAAGAGCAGAACAATGAAGTACAGGTTGAAGTTGAAGAAATGCCAAGGTTTGATCCAGAATGTGATGAACCAAAAACTTCAAGAAGTGGAGAACTCAGAAGGTCAACAAGGCACAAATGGAAACCTACAAGGTATAGCTATGACACTTCTTTTTTGGCTACCAAAGATTATGCTTATATGGTAAAGGCAGATGAAGACCCTTCTACATATGAAGAGGCAAAAGGTAAGGAAAATTGGGAGAAAGCTATGTAGGAAGAGTATGATGCATTGATGGAGAATCAGACATGGGAGTTGGTTCCTAAACCAAATAGCCAGAAGATCATTGGATGCAAATGGGTCTACAAGACAAAGAGGTTTGCAGATGGAAGTGTGTCTAGCTATAAAGCTAGACTTGTGAAGGGTTTTGTTCAGACATATGGTATAGATTATGATGAGACCTATAGTCCTGTGGCAAAGCTGACAACCATCAAGACACTCATAGCTATTGCTGCATGTAAAGGTTGGAAGTTATGTCAACTAGATGTGAAGAATGCTTTTCTAAATGGTTATATTTTAGATGATGTTTTCATGGAGCAACCACAAGGATTCAGAGATGGAAGGTATCCAGATCATGTATGTAAGCTCAAGAGAGCTTTGTATGGTTTGAAGCACGCCCCAAGGGCATGGAATTATAGAATTGTGAAGTTCTTGAAAGAACTTGGTTTCCAAGTATCTAAAGCAGATAGTAGCTTACTTGTTAAAGCAAGTGATGATGGGTTCATTTACATGTGCATATATGTTGATGATATAATTCTTATAGGTACAGATGAGAAAGGCATTCAAAGCCTAAAGAAGCAAATGGAGAAAGAATTCAAGGTCAGTGATTTGGGAGACTTGTCATATTTCTTGGGCATGGAGATCTCATACACTCAACATGGAGTATATGTAACTCAAGAAAGGTATTTGAAGAACTTGTTGATCAAGTTTAAGATGAATGATTGTAGAGTAGCACCTACTCCAATGGAGGTGAATCACAAATTGAGTAGATATGGAGGAGAAGAGTTCAAGGACATGAAGCTATATCAAAGTTTGGTTGGTAGTGTGATCTATGCTACACTAACTAGACCTGATTTATCATATGGAGTGGGAGTATTGTCTCAATTCATGCATTGTCCTAGGAAAGAACATTGGATTGCAGGTCAAAGAGTGTTGAGGTACATTAAGGGTTCACTCAAAGAGGGTTTGTATTATGGCTCTACATCAGATACAAACATCAAGATATATAGTGATGCAGATTGGGAAGGTAATCCTGATGATAGGAGATCAACTTATGGATACTTGTGTTATGTGGGAGATAAGTTAATTTCTTGGTGTTCAAAGAAATAACACACAGTTGCTTTATCATCCACAGAGGCTGAGTATAAAGGTATGGTGGAAGCTGCAAAGGAAGTGATATGGCTTAAGACTCTGATGAGAGTTTTGACATCATTGAGAGTATACCCACTATTCATGGAGATAACATGAGTTCTTTGTATTTAGCTGCTAACCCTGTGTTTCATGCCAGGACTAAACACATTGAGATTCATTATCACTTTCTAAGAGAGAAGGTGATGGATAAAGAGATTGAAGTCATACATACTTCAACAAAAGATCAGATAGCTGATATGCTAACCAAAAGCTTGGATGGACCAAAGCTATAGAGATTCAAAGAGATGGCAGGCATAAAGAAGATAGATAAAACCTCAATTGATGATTGAGGGGGAGCTGTTGGTGCAGGGCAATCAACAATTGAAGTTTTAGATGAAGAATTGAAGTCAAGGACTTAAGAAAAGACCAAGTCATGAAGCATGAAGGAAGTTCATATCCAGGAGATAAAGATGTGTATACATATGTACATTAGTTTAGAGTCAGATCATCACATACTTTTGTATGGTCATGAGTTTGTAAAAATTTGCCTATATATACAAAGAAAATGTCAGGGAAAAGTAGAGAGATTATGTGAGAACAAGAAATGAGAAGAATTAGATGTCATTAGATTTTTAGAAGTGAGTAGAATCTCTCTCATTATTCAGATGTAAGAATTTCTCAGAAATGGAAATGTTGCACCCGATCTTTCTATGCATTCTCCTTCTGTGCTTGATCATTTCAAGAATCCTTTTGTAGATGTCTAAGTCCATAGTTAACAAGTCTATGGTTAAAGTTTGAGAGCCTAATTGTAAACATGCTGTGAGAATTAAGAGTAGGAACATTCATATGTGAAGAAGTGTTCACTGGTTCCTGAAACATGCACAAAAATTTGATGCTAATGTTTTGGTCAGTTCTCCTTCCACAGTGTAAAGTTTTGAGTGGGCAAGAAATCAATCTTTAAGTTGGAAGGTAAGCTACCTATGGCTAAAAGCATTTGCATAAATGGGTTCTAGATTGAGAGAACCAAGTGTTAGAAGTTATAAATCAACTTCTCAAAAGAACAGTTTTAGACATAGGTGACTTGTTAAGTTCATTTCTCAAGATCTGCAGAATCTTTTGAAGTGATTTAACTTGGAGGAGGTGCACAAACTATAGGCAACACCTTGTGCAAAGTTTTATATTAATCTTTACACATTTGATAAGTCAATGAGAGAGTTATGTGTAGCAGACTTTCAATGTAGTCATCTTCTTCACAGTTTAATCAAAATTTTGACAATTGATCATTAATCCTTTAAATTGGTGAATGGTTTGAGTTACTCTTGATATAGAGGTGCTCTAACTTCAAGAGTAGCTTGTTCTTTTGGAGATTAACACTCTCCATCATCAATATTAGGTCTCTCATCAACAAGTGCATCATGTAAATCTGCATAAGAACTGGAATGATCTGCATCATCACATGAAACCTGCAAAGGCTGAGAAGTTGCCTCATAAGGACGAGCACTTGACTGTCCACTTGGAAAAAGAGGCAGCAAACTATCATACATGTCTTTAGAGCTAATAGATGTCTCCTTAGTACATGAAAGCAATGGCTGAGTAGCATCTTCCACAAAAACAACATCACGACTAACTAGAATGTGTTTAGTCTGTGGATGATATAGATGATAGCCCTTACTTTCAGAACTTTACCCAACAAAAATACATTTTACTGCTTTATCATCCAATTCTTTGTGATGTTGTTCAAGCACTAATGCATATGCCAAACAAACAAAAACACGTAGATGAGCAACAGATGGCTTGCAATCATGCCAAGCCTCATATGGAGTAATAGAGTGTAGCACTTTTGTGGGACACTTGTTAAGTACATATGCTACACACATGACAGCCCCAAGCTAGAAACTATGTGGTAAAGCCTGACTCTTGACCATACACATCGCCATCTCCATGAGTGACCTGTTCTTTCGTTCAACAAATCCATTCTATTGAGGTGTATATGGCACTATACACTGGTGTTTTATCCCACGTTCAGCCAGAAATGCATTAAAATCAGAAGACATATATTCCCCCCCTCGATCAGAACGGAGGGTGCCCGCTTTGCATGCTGACAGATTTTCATCCAAAACCAAAAACTATTTGAAGCACATGAATACTTTGGGCTTTGGCTTCAATGGATATACCCATGCATGCCTAGAAAAATCATTGATGAAAGTCACGAAGTAGAGATAATTTCCAAAAGAAGGTGTTTGCATAGGACCACAAACATCACTATGTACAAGTTGCAATTTTTGAGTAGCCCAAAGTGAACCATCTTTTGGAAAGGAAGAATGCTGCATTTTGCCCAAAATACAGCCTTCACAAACATGTTTTCGAGGTGCCTCAAGTTTGGGCAAAGAGGACACCATTTCAGATTTTTGCAGGCATAGCAAACTAACAAAAGTTAGATGACCAAAGCGTGCATGCCAAAGCTTTGCATCTGACATAGCTTGAGAATCATGTATTGCACATGCCAAATCATTTATAGATCTTTCATAGTGTATGAGCTTATATAGCCCACGACATAAAATGCAAGAAGCAACAATCACGTTGCCATTTGACAGATCATGAACTGTACATTTGTCATCAACAAATTTCACAACCAAGCCAATCTTGGCTAATGCACAAACTGATAATAGATTTTTCTTGATCCCTAGCACAAACAAAGCATCTGACAAAGTTAAAGAACTACCATCAGTAGTACTCAAAATGATCTTACCAACTCCCATAATAGGATAAGAGGAGTTGTTGGACTGTATTCCATGTAGGGGTAGACTCGAGTGAAGAGAAGAAACTACACTGTGAGGTAATATGTTTGGTCGCCCCACTGTCAAAGTACCAAACATCTGATTCTACTATAGACATGCACTACTCATGAGAAGATGGGTCAAAACCGCAAACAGTAGTAAACGCCCATTCTTCTTCCTGCACAAGATTAACAGACTCGATTTTTGGTGTAGAGGCCTCTGCAACAACCATTCCAGCCTCTTTAGCAACCAGTTTTGGACAGTTATTTATGATATGATCATTTCCTTTATAGTACTTGCAAAACAATTTTTTCTTTTTTTCGTTTTCTTTTCCTTTTTGTCTTCTCTCTTTGATTGTGCACAATTAGCAGATTTTTGCTTACTGGTTGAAGAACTCCATTTTCCTTTGCCCTTCTAACTAGCCAGGAAAGTTTGATCTGCAACACGCATAATGGACCTGTTCTACCTGGACTCATTTTCCTGCAATAGAACAGAGACTAACTCCTCAAATGACAAGGAATTTGGATTGCCTTTCATCATCATACAAAGAGTAGAAGCAAAACTATGATATGAATCAGGAAGACCATTCAGAATGGTCTGCACAAGTGAGCTATCTGGTATAACCAAGTTCCCAAAGGAAAGCACAAGATTGTGAAACGATCATGTGAAGGGATCAAAACATAGGAAATCTAGTTAGAGGTAATTCCTGAAACTTCAACATTCTTGTAAAGAATTGAACCAAGAAGGTACTCTATCAAGAGATGCTTAGACTAAAAGATCAAGAATAAACCAATTGAACTTGAATCCATGAAAATTCAAGTACTTGGAATTCTGATTGATTTTCATTTGAAAACCCTAGCAAAGAAGGATGGATGTTCCATCAAAAGGTTTTCAAATTCCCAATGGAAAGCACAAGATTGTGAAACGATCATGTGAAGGGATCAAAACCTAGAAAATGTAGTTAGAGGTAATGCCTAAAACTTCAAAATTCTCATAAAGAATTGAAGCAAGAAGGTACTCTATCAAGAGATGTTTAGACTTTAGGATAAGTATCACCCATAAATTAATGTGAATATAAAATAGGGTGGTATGGGACACTAGATTTTATACTCATATTGATTTAGGAAAGATGGTATGGGACATCGGACCGTGGGATGATAATTATCTTTTAGTCCTAGATTGGATGTTGAAGTTAGATCTGATCCTCAAGAAAATGCAAACTTCAAAAAAGAAGATTAAATTCAAGGAGGATAAAAGCATGATCTCAAGATACTTCAAGATGAATTTAAGAAGATACGAAGTAACTTTCAATATCTTCTTTTTCAAAAAGGACAAAAGACTTGTTCTTATTATGGAATACTTCAAGTTTTACTGTCATCAGTTAGAAATATCTGATAAATTTTTGGAAAAGTAGGACTTTGACATTGAAATGATCCTTTCAACTAAGGGATAGATTGACTAAGTTAAGCACCAAGTTCCAAGTGTAACTTGGAGAAAATTCAGACCTTTTGACTCGACAAAATGCACAAGAATTGCATTCCCCATAAGTAGTCATAAAGATTGAATTTACGCATGAACTTAGTCTCAAGTGAAGCATTACTTGAGTAAAAAATCATTAATAGAACCTCAGTGGATCGACACATCGATGTTGGTTACCACACTAGATTCTTGTGGTGTGAAGAGATGGATAGGTATGTGCTTGAAGATGAAGAGGTGTTGCAAAATCCTTGATCTACACTAGCCAAATGAACTCCAGGATTATATGGTGGGCTCTTTTAGCTTGCCAATGGATGTATTAGACACCCTATGTACCTTGGAAGATCACTCTCAAAAAGATAGATCAAAATAGATAAGTTGGAGTTAGCTCATAGGTGAAAACTTGCTATTCTTGGTTCATACACCTGTCCAATGTTTTACATAATTCTCTGAGCACAGCAGCAATTAGCTTAATTCCTGTTGGGGAAGTCTAGGTAGCTTAAAGAGCTAACTTTCAAGAGTAATCTCATCAAAAATAATAAACCACATACTGAGAATGAGTTTTAACAAGTGATGACATCATCTCGATTTTCATGGGCTGCTATAGTTTGAGACTAGTGAGCAAAAAAATCAACATAACTCAAAATTTAGGAATCCAATGATTATGAACATTTGTATGGTTATACTAGACTGTAAGCTGAATCCAAAAAGCTTTAAATCACTGAATTTGGATAAGTAACCACTGAAAAATGGCTCTGACAAGATGAGTGAAAAAAGTCGGGTACCTGACAGAGAAGTGAAGATGAACAGACCCTATTGACTTCAAATAAACATAACTGAAGATTGCAACATCCAAATGACATGAAAATTTGTGAGCATATAGTATATAGAGCTAACTGTACCAAGTTAAATCACTGAAAATGATGCACCAAGCTCAGAGAAAACATCTCTGCAAGCTGACTGAAAAAAACTGAGAGTAATGGCAGTGAGTAGTACACTTCACAAGAACATGGAAAGATGAACTCAAATAATCATGAAAATGAAAGTATATTGCTTGTACAATACCATGACTTACTGATACATATGTGTGCCTTGTAATCACACCTTGATATGGCATAAAGCTTAGCTCTTGGAGGTCTTCACATAGGTCTCTCTAACCACGACTAAAACTGCCATCTATTTATAGTTGAGTTTGGGAGGCTAACTTCCCTCAATCACTCTCCAATCAATCAATGATTGATTTGATTCTCTACCTACCACAAATCACAAATTCGTGGCTCCTCTTTCCATTCTTGATCAAGTGGACTCAACCACTTAAGATTCTCTTACTTTTACATTAAGTAAACTCTTCAAAAGTTACAAGAGGTAGTTCACAAGTGAACTTTACATAGTCTTCATTTTAAGGCTTTTTCTATGACTTTGTGGGACTCAAGCCAATACTTAGGCTTGTCATAAACTTGCTCCAACAGCTCCCCCTCAAGCCAAGTATGCTTGAGGTCTTCAAACATCCAAGATTACCTGCAAACCAATCATAGCCTTGAATTTGCAAAGCTTTGTACCATCCAATGCTTTGGTTAGAATATCTGCACATTGTTGATGAGTGGACACATATGATATTTGAATCTCTTTGCTTAGAACCTTTTCTCGTACATAGTGATAATGAACTTCAATATGTTTAGTCCTTGCATGAAAAATAGGATTAGCAGCCAAATGAATAGAACTCATATTGTCACAAAAAATAGTTGGAGTTCCAAACTCCAATCCAAGATCTTTGAACAATGTCTTCATCCACATAGCTTCTTGTGTAGCTATGGCAAGACCTCTATATTCAACTTCAGTAGAAGAGAGAGCAACTGTGGGTTGCTTCTTGGATGACCATGAAATAAGCTTTGAACCTGCAAAGGTAAGATAACCTGAAGTGCTCCTTCTATCTTCCTTGGAGCCAGCCCAATCTGCATCAGAAAATAGCTTCAAACCTAAATCAGATACATAAGGATAATAAAGTCCTTCATTTATGGTTCCTTTGAGATACTTGAGAATCCTTTTGGCAGCATCCATATGTGGTTTCCTTGGTGTGTGCATAAATTGGCTTAGCACACTCACACTGTAACATATATCTACTCTTGTGAATGTGCCATAGTTGAGACTACCCACTAGACTTTGATATGATGTGGTGTCCTCTATGAGTTCACCTTCATGTGAGTTCAATTTGTGATTGACCTCCATTGGAGTACCTGCAATCTTACAATCTTGCATCTTGAATTTTGCCAACATGTCCTTAATGTACTTTCTTTGAGTGAGAAACAAACCATGATCTTTGTAGACAACTTCCAAACCTAGGAAGTAGGTAAGTGAACCCAAATCACTTATCTTGAACTCTTCTCTCATCTGATCTTTGATCTTCTTCATACCATCTGCATCATTTCTTGTCAATATAATATCATCTACATATACACATAGGTAGATGACCTCGGAATTACTCTTTTTAATAAAGACTGAAGGATCTACCTTGCTTGGTTGAAAGCCTTTGTTCTGCAAGAATGAAACAAGCCTGAAATTCCAAGCTCTTGGAGCTTGCTTGAGACCATACAATGCTTTGTTAAGTTTACACACATAATCAGGATAAACTGGACTCTCAAAACCAGGTGGTTGTGCCATATATACCTCTTCTGTTATCCAACCATTCAAGAATGCATTCTTTACATCTAGTTGAAGTATCTTCCATTTCTTGGAAGAGGCAATACTAAGCAAAACCCTAATAGTAGGCATCTTTGCCACAGGAGAGAAAGTCTCCTCATAATCAATTCCCTGAGTTTGTGCAAAGCCTTTTGCCACAAGCCTTGCCTTATACCTGTTAATTGAACCATCAGAATTCTTCTTGAGTTTATAGACCCATCTTGAGCCTATTACCTTCATGGATGAAGTCTTGGGCACCAAATCCCAAGTGTTGTTTTCCTCAAGTGCTTAAATCTCTTCCTTCATTGCATGCTTCCATTCTGTTTTTGCTTTTGCCTCTTCGAATGATGATGGCTCCTCTTGGTTTATGTCATGTGCTATGTAGATAGAATGTTTAGTTACTAATGAGGTGTCAATCCATACCTTTCTGGTTTTTTCTTTTCCCTCATAGATCTTCTTAGGCCAAGATGTGATTATTCTACCTCATGTCCAAGTTCCTGCAATTTTGTTTTACCTTTAGACTTCCATGCTTTGATCTTTTCCATGTGAGATTCTTCATCATCCTCCGAGGTGTCTTGTTCTTCAATCTCTTATTGTTCTCTACCAAGCTTTGGAAAATCTTCTTCAAGATCATATGGTAAATTGATCTTCCTGCATGAATCTTCATACCATGAATTGTTCTCATCAAAAACTACATCTCTGCTTACCAAGAATCCTTTGTTGGTAGGGTTGTATAACCTGTAGCCCTTTTGATTGTTGTCATATCCAATAAATACACACCTTTCTGCCTTTGGATCCATCTTGCCTCTAACCTGTGAAGGAACATGAGCAAAAGCAATACATCCAAAAATTTTACAATGATCTAAGCTTGGTCTTCTTCCATTCCAAGCCTCATATGGAGTCATCCCATCAAGGGATTTTGAAGGCAACCTGTTAATCAAGTAAGTGGATGTAGATACAACCTCAGCCCATAAAAAATTAGGTAAATGCTTTTCATTTAACATAGACCTTGCAGCTTCAACAATTGTCCTATTCCTCCTTTCTGCCACTCCATTTTGCTCAGGAGTGTACCTTGTAGTTACCTCTCTTTTGATTCCTCTTTCTTGAAGAAAAGAATCAAACTCATGGGAGAAGTATTCTCCCCCTCCATCTGACCTTAGCCTTTTTAGAGATTTACCTGTTTGATTCTCCACACGAGCCAAATATCTTTTGAAACATGAAAAAACTTCATCTTTGTGTTTCATAAAGAATAGGATAGTCCATCTACTGCAATCATCAATAAAGGAAACATAATACCTTGATCCAGATATTGAAGCTTCCTTGCTAGGTCCCCATACATCTGTATGAACCAACTCCAAGAGATCTCCATGCATATAACCTTTCTTCATGAATGGTAACCTGTGAGACTTTCCAAATTGGCATGCACTACACTTATAAATCATATGTTGTTTTGACAAGTTAGGGAGTCCAAGTACACTTTGGTCCCTGCAAATTTGGTTTAATGACCTTTCACCAATATGTGCTAGCCTTTTGTGCCATACTTCCAATTCTGTGAGTGTCTGACTACCATAATTAAAGAGAGCAATGTTTCTAGTGTCCTGTAATTCAAATGTGAACAATCTACCTGTCTTTTCACCTCTTGCAATTTTTCTGAATCCTTGACTTGGATCTTCAACAAATGCTCTTGCTTTTGTGAACCTGACTTGCAACCCTTTCTCTACTATCTGCCCAACACTTATCAAATTCTTTGTAATGGTAGGGACATAGAGTACCTTACTGAGTAGGTTGATGTTTCCATCAGGTGCTTTGACATTGCCTATTTTCTCCACAGGATGTTTTGTATCATCTCCTGTTTGTACCTCATGCTTATTCCTTGGATCTTCTAAATCTGATAGGAGTGCCACATTTCCTGCCACATGATTTGAACAACCTGAATCTATGTAGAAAACATGCTCATCAGATTTATCTTGTGGCATAGCCATGTTCATGATCAATAATGAATCCTCTTTGTTTGAGTCTTCTGTTTAGTTATTGTAGTCTCTCCTTCCTTTGTAGCCTCCTTGATAGTTTGAATGATTGTAGTTGTTGTAGTTGCCATGATAGTTGTTGAACCTTCCTCTTGAGTAGCCATAACTTCCTCTATTGTATCCTCTTCCTCTTTGATTCCTGGAATTCCTAAAGCAATTTTCAGCTGTATGATTAGTTAATCCACAAATAGAACATGAGTTGGAGTCTTGGGATCTCCCCCTGCCTTGTCTACCTCCTCTTCCTCTACCTCTGCCATGTCTTCCTCTACCTGCATAGTTAGCTTGATATGTACCTGCTTCATCATCCACTTTCTTTGCCTTTCCTTTGTTATCTTTAGACTTGCTTTTATCCGTGTATAAAGCTGAAGATTGATTACCTCTAGAGCTTTCTCCATTTTTGATAAGCTTTGCCTCTTGAGTAAGTAGTTGTCCAATGAGTGTGTTGAAATCAGGTACATGCATGTCCATGTACAAATCCATAGCTGTGGTGAATGCTTCCCACTTGTCATCTGCCTTCAAGCCATTGATGACCTGCCTTACAATTTGCTCTTCATCTATTACCTCTCCAATGCTTCCCAACTGATCCGCTATGTCCTTGAGCTTTGTGACAAAATCAGTCACATTTTGTTTGGGAGCCTTCTTGAGAGTTGTGAAATCCAGCCATAGTTGATGCTTCCTAGCTTTAGTACTTGAAGAAAAGAAAGCTTCAAGTGCATCGCACACTTCCTGAGATGTCTTACAACTTCTAATGTGAGGCAACAAAAAATCTGAGATAGAGTTGAGGAGATAAGACCTTGCAAGTGCATCCTTGGAGCACCATGTGCTCAATCTTTCTTGCTCTTCTTGTGTTGGTTGACTTTTGTTCCTGAAACTTGGCATAACTTCATCTCCAGCCACATAACAATATAAAATTCTACCTTGGAGATAAGCTTCCATTCTTAATGACCAAGCTGAGTAGTTACCTCTGTCCAATTTGTCAATTGATGAAGGAAATCCATCTGCCATGTTGTCCAACCTTGCTCTGATACCACTGTGAAGAGATGGATAGGTATGTGCTTGAAGATGAAGAGGTGTTGCAAAATCCTTGATCTACACCAGCCACTGTGAAGAGATGGATAGGTATGTGCTTGAAGATGAAGAGGTGTTGCAAAATCCTTGATCTACACCAGCCAAATGATACCTTTTAGCTTGCCAATGGATGTATTAGACACCCTATGTACCTTGGAAGACCACTCTCAAAAAGATAGATCAAAACAGATAAGTTGGAGTTAGCTCAGAGGTGAAAACTTGCTATTCTTGGTTCATACACCTGTCCAGTGTTTTACATAATTCTCTGAGCACAGCAGCAATTAGCTTAATTCCTCTTGGGGAAGTCTAGGTAGCTTAAAGAGCTAACTTTCAAGAGTAATCTCATAAAAAATAATAAACCACACATTGAGAATGAGTTTTAACAAGTGATGACATCATCCCGATTTTCACGGGCTGCTATAATTTGAGACCAGTGAGCAGAAAAATCAACATAACTCAAAATGTAGGAATCCAATGATTATAAAAATTTGTACGGTTTTACTAGACTGTAAGCTGAATCCAACAAGCTTTAAATCACTGAATTTGGATACGTAACCACTGAGAAATGGCTCTGACAAGATGAGTGAAAAAAGTCGGGTACATGACAGAGAAGTGAAGATGAACAGACCCTATTGACTTCAAATGAACATAACTGAAGATTGCAACATCCAAATGACATGAACATTTGTGAGCATATATTAGACCTATAGAGCTAACTTTACCAAGTTAAATCACTGAAAATGATGCACCAAGCTCAGAGAAAACATCTCTGCAAGCTGACCGAGAAAAACTGAGAGTAATGGCATTGAGTAGTACACTTCACAAGAACATGGAAAGATGAACTCAAATAATCATGAAAATGAAAGTATATTGCTTGTACAATACAATGACTTACTGATACATATGTGTGCCTTGTAATCACACCTTGATATGGCATAAAGCTCAGCTCTTGGAGGTCTTCACATAGGTCTCTCTAACCACGACTAAAACTACCATCTATTTATAGTTGAGTTTGGGAGGCTAACTTCCCTCAATCACTCTCCAATCAATCAATGATTGATTTGATTCTCTACCTACCACAAATCACAAATTCGTGGGTCCTCTTTCCATTCTTGATCAAGTGGACTCAACCACTTAAGATTCTCTTACTTTTACATTAAGTAAACTCTTCAAAAGTTAGAAGAGGTAGTTCACAAGTGAACTTTACATAGTCTTCATTTTAAGGCTTTTTCTATGACTTTGTGGGACTCAAGCCAATACTTAGGCTTGTCATAGACTTGCTCCAACATGTGGTTGGATAATGTTTTAGATTTAATCTATGAATCTTTTTGAGGATCAAGTCCCTTCCTCTTAAAGATAAACAGATTGCTTCAATATCTTGATGAAACAGATCTTTGAGAAGTTAAAGTCCTGATTCATCTAGACTTTGATTCACAACAAGTTTACATATCTGCGAAGTTTGAATTGGTTGAAAAAAGTTTTAGTTCTTTCTTTCCGCTTTCAGAATCTTTTGGATTTAACTCAAATATGGTATCTGATTCTTTTCACAAAAGTTGAGAGGTAGTCGATTAGAACCAAGGAACTAAATTAAACATCCGAGATAGATGTTGTGTACAAGAATATTTTCAATCTTCAAAAGAATATAAGTCTTATTTATTTGAGTTTGCTTCAATTTATAGCATAAATGGTTTCCTAAAGTTAAGTATACTCTAGAATAGAGAAGTTAGGAATTGCTCAGGAGATTGACAATTCCCAAGAACTTTTAGGTCAAGTCTTTGAGAAAAGTGTCCTAAGTTGGACAATTTTCATTTTAAATTTGAGTTGTTCAAGTTATGGTATGGTTGACTTAAAGTAAATGGTAAAATTTCTCCTACATTTTACATAGGATTTTTAAACTCATTAGCACAAAGCAGTCCTCTAGTCGGGTGGAAAAATCAAGTAACTATTGGATAAGAGTAAACCATTGAACAAACATCCAAGTTAGATGTTTGGGACAACCAACTTTAAGTGCTCCAAATCAAATTCAAGTGAATCAAGAGTTCTCAAAGTGTTGCGAGGGATACGAATCCCACCTTTGTTACTATGTCCATGCACTAATCATGACAAAAAATGGACTAGTAATTTGAATCCACCTAGTTCACATGTTTGTGCCTAGATCGCATATCGAGAAACTATGAATTGGCTAGGGAGTTTTTAGATCCACCCTTATTATTCATTCACTACTTTTTACTTTGAACAATTTATCAAAGTGCAAAGCGAGATAGTGTTTTGAATCATTTGGGCAAGGATGCCACCATAGAGATGAGACATGTTCTTCCAGTTTTAGAACATGACCATGTTCTTCCAGTTTTACATGAGGCTCGGGGGTTGCTTGTAGTAGTTATATAGCTCTATTTTTGAGGATGAAAATATTTTCCAAGGGGGGAAGATTGTAATAAAGTAAGTCTATGATCTAAGGATCCGGCTAGTTCAGATGGATCTGAAATCAAACACTGTTTGCTTACCCATGTGTATGATCAAAGATCTCGAGTTTAGACTTATAGGAGGTCATGTGCTCTTGTGAACAAGTGGTCCACTTAGCTTAGTGGTTAAGTCTCAAGGATGTGAAGGAGGAGGCCTTGGGTTCAATCCCCATGGCGTACATGGAGAGAGTGTTCTATCCAAGGAGCTTTAGAACCTTCTAGAGCATCTACTTGAGTTAACTATGGTTAACTGGGACACTTGGCGCACATGTAGTTACATGGCTGACACTTGGATGGTTAGTATCCACCTGCCCAAGAAGGCAGTCCCCTAGAGAGAGCTATACATAGAGGCATTTGGTTGGGAGGAGAGACATCTCTCTAGCATGTGGTGGTTGCAATCTTGCAATCATCTTATCCTAGTTTTGAGGTAGCCCTTGACGAATATGTGTATAATGGTTAACCTGATCGAACATTTTAATATGACAGATGGAGAGAGCCAGTAGGGGGCACTACCCAAATTAGTCGAGATTATCTCAAAGTAATAGTAAAGATATGCATATAGTTGAAAATTAGGATTATGGAACACTTAGATATATATTAGTCCTTGCATAATTTTGTGATAGTGTACTATTTCAAGAAATTTATCTAGTGCCTAATTCTACAAAAATAATCAAAACTTTCATTCCGTCTATAAATACTTGCCTTGTAAAGGTTTCTAAAAGTAAATCATAAACCAGTGTAATAATAGAAAGTCAAATTTGGAAAATGCATATAGCTAAATTTATACACGATAGAATAATAAAGAATTGTTTTCTTAATGCAAATGAAAAGATGAATAAACTAACAAGGAAAGATATGAAATGAAAATATGATATTCTTGTAAGGTAATTTCTCAAATTTTCTATCCTTCTTTTATTCTTAGCAAATATAAACTAATGTTAAATCTATAGCTTATTAGAAAAATTTGAAGAGATAGTATTATAGTATAATCTTCAAGATGAAGTATTTATATCAATATAATTTTTACGAGTGTTTTATTCTTCATCAAACATCTCATTTGCTGTAGAGTAAGTGGTTATCACTATAGCTATACAAAAACATGACACTATAGTGTCCTTTTTTCTAACAAATTAGAAAAAATTACATGTAATAATCAAATAGAATTAAAAAAACCTTCAAAACCCATAAAGGATTATGCCTAGATGTTTTAAAAAAAATATAAATTAAAAGAATAACATTTTTTGATAACTCAAAATGTAGAAATGATTGAACATGGTAAAAAAAGATTGTTCATCTTAGACTTATGTATGAGAAGAAAGAAATATCTCCATAGACTTTTTTCCTTGTATTGGAATAATTTTTTAAATTTTATTTCAAAATCATATCATCATCTAACACAAGTATTGGGAATTAGAAATATATTTTTTATAATATGAAATTTACTATAATAGAGGTTGCTCATTAAATAGTTATACATTGTAGGAAGATTTTATATGATATTGATGCATGAAAACAATAAAAAGGCTAGTGTTTATTTCAAAAACCATCAAATAGTATCATAAGAATATGCTACATGTCTTTGAACCAACAATTTGTGTACCTATCTCACATACCACTAACCATCTCAATATTTCATTGAGTAACCATCTTCCACTACGTTGAGAACAAAATTTCATCCTTAAAAATTATAGATTCTCAATGATATAAGGTATCTAATATCATTTAGAATAATTCTATAAACATTATAAACTACTTTATATAGAAAAAACTAGCATGTTAACTTTGATCATGTAGCATATGCAATATTTTCTCATCAAATGATCTTTTCTTAGCATAGAAAAACAGAAGTATTGTTTAACTTGAAGGAATGCCATAAAAATTTGACTCCTAAGATTTCCAAAAAAATATTTATAACTTTAATGATCTCAAGTAGTATTTTGATCATAAAAAAATACCATCACTTTGCAAAATAATTGATAAATGACAACACTATCATGGCACATATTATATTAATTTTATGTTATAAAACTAGTAAGAATCATTAGAAATATCTAATTATGTATATACGAGTGTTTAATTATATAAATAAGAGATTTTATTGCATTTAAACCAATGAAAATGGGGAGATCATGATTTTGAAAAAAATCAATACTAACTAACATCACTATAATTTTGTTGACAATAATAAAATTACGATAATAAAATCTTAATCTTTTCTATCTTTTAATGAAAGCTATATTTTCCTCGAGATATTCAATCCTTGTTCTAACATGTTTCATAGTTGCATTTATAAATGATTGTTTCTAGTAATCTAGAAAATTCATCAAATAATGCTCTTTTTCATGACACTAAAGTGTCTAAGGACACTGAAGTGTCCAAGGACACTGAAGTGTCCAAGTACAACATGCGTTAAAAGATAATCTTCACACATGAGTTGTGAAACTTCCTTAAATTTTCAATCTAAGGAGAGCATGATCTGACTGTTTCTCAAAAACCAGTAAAAAACCAAGAAATAATAATTCATATGACAAAAACAAACTTTACATGAAATCATCAAGAAATGAAAGAATTATCAACGAATAAAAACACAACCTTTTTGGAAATTGACAATTGAAACTTTAAAGACCATAACCCTTGAAATCATAAAGTTGTTTAAGAATGCCTTGAGCCACTGTATTCAACCACAACTAAATCAAGGAAGTAACCTCAAGAAAACCCCTAGAAATAGTTTGCATGATTATGTACTCAAGATAAAAGATATCATAGATGCATTAGGCTGAAATGGCAGCCACGTATAAGATGATGACCTAATAGCTCATGTGCTCGATGGCCTCAAAGATGATGATGATGGAGGCCTTTCACAACCTCAATGTATGTGAGGGATAACATGTCAATTTTTTAATGATTATTAAGTCTTATGGTCACTAAAGAAAGCATTTTAGGTGGTAGAAAAGACAAGGGAAACTAAGCCCAAGTTTTCTATGCAAGAAATTCAAGAGAAAGAAGAAGAATACGTGGACATGCAAAAAGATAGATGTGGAAATGGAAGAATTCAAAGTAAAGAATCAAACCAGTGGAACTTAGATGGATCATCAATCTCAAGAGGAAGAGGAAACTAAAAACAAAGAGGAGGCAAAATATATCAAAAGAGAGGCTCCAATGAAAATGGGTGCTAGATATGTGGAAAATTAGGCCACTATGCTAGAGGTTTTGGGTGAGATAACAATCAAGGAGGCAATTCAAGGGAAAAAAAAATCAATGGAAAAAAATCAAATCTAATTATTTAAAATTAGTTTAAGCACATACAAAGAATGCGCTCAAACTTCCACATGAACATGTGTTTTCTATTAGAGAAGATGTGTACAAAATAGCTTGGCCTCACTTTGCTCATAGCTATGGAAAACTCTCCTACTCTGAGTAGTTATTCCTTACCATCTCTCTCAGATGAATACCCGACATTTCAGGTTTTGTTATTCATCTCTACATATGCGATCTCTGGCGTCTTCTACTCTCATACTTCTATTCTCTATCTCATATGCGCACTTTTTCTCTTTTTTCATCTATCTATCTCAGCTCTCTCATATACAATTTGATCCGGTTCCAACAAACTCTAATTCTGGAAGTTTCTACGTTGTATATTACAGTCATGAATTTGTCCCTTCACTAAGGCTTTTGTTTTTCTTCTGAATGCTTTGTTTCTGCTTTCCTTTGTCTTTATGTCGTTATGTCTAATTAGTGAGTGAATCTCCAACAGCTCCCCCTCAATCACTAATTAGCATCTTCCGATCTTCATATATCCTTCTTTTCTTTTATTCTTGCCATTTCTTTGAATCTGCTTGTCTTTACTCCATCCAAACTCTTTGTCAGAATATCTGCAATCTGATCTTTTGTAGGAGTGAATAGTATTTCAATATCCTTCTCCATTACCTTTTCCCTCAAGAAATGATATTGAATCTCTATGTGTTTTGTTCTTGCATGAAATAATGGATTTGCTGCAAGATACAATGAGCTCATATTATCTCCATGTATGATAGGTATACCTTGATCAATACCCATACTTTTGAACAAGGTCTGTATCCATATCACTTCTTTAGCTGCTTCCACAAGTCCTTTATATTCTGCTTCTGTTGACAATAAAGCCACTGTATGTTGCTTCTTTGAACACCAGCTTACAAGCTTATCTCCCAAGTATATCATATACCCATGTGTTGACCTTCTGTCATCTTGACTTCCTGCGCAATCTGAGTCACTGTATGCTCTCAGTTTTATATCTGACGTATAAGGATAATATAATCCTTCCTTTATAGTTCTTTTGATATATCTAAGAACTCTTTGTCCTGCAACCCAATGTTGATCCTTTGGACAATGCATGAACTATGAGAGAACTCCCACTGCATAACTGAGATCCGGTCTTGTTAGCATAGCATAAATCCAACTTCCCACTAACGACTGATATTTCCTCATATCTTTAAACTCTGCACCACCATATTTGTTGAGTTTATGATTTACTTCAAGCGGTGTTGAAGCTTCTCTGCAATTCTCCATGTTAAACTTCTTTAATAAGTTTGGGAGATACCTTTCTTGCGAAACATATATACCATGATCTGTATATGTAACTTCCATTCCAAGAAAATATGATAATTTTCCTAGATCACTGATCTTAAACTCTTTTTCAAGCAATCTCTTTACCTCTTTGATTCCTTCATCTGAGGTTCCTATGACTATTATGTCATCTACATAAATACAAATGTAGATCATACCTTCATCTGTTCTCTTAATTAGTAGACTTGCATCTGCCTTCGAGCTTTGGTATCCAAGGTCATTGAGATACTTCACAAGTTTGTAATTCCAAGCTCTTGGAGCTTGCTTCAATCCATAGAGAGCTCTTCTTAATTTGCAAACATGTTTTGGGTGACTGAAACTTACAAACCCTTCAAGTTGTTCCATGTAGACTTCATCTGATATATATCCATTCAAAAATGCATTCTTTATATCCAGCTGACTTAGCTTCCATCCTTTTGATGCTTCTATAGCAATCAATGTCCTTATGGTTGACATCTTTGCCACCGGACTAAACGTCTCATCATAATCTATGCCATGCGTCTGAGCATAGCCTTTGACAACCAGTCTAGCTTTGTATCTGGCTATCCTTCCATCTGCAAGTTTTTTAACTTTGTAAACCCATTTATTTCCAATCACTTTCTTACCATTTGGTTTTGGAACAAGTTCCCAAGTCTTGTTCTCTTCCAGTGCATTGAACTCCTCCTTCATTGCTTCTTCCCATTGTTTCTTACCTTTTGCTTCACCATAATTCAGAGGTTCTTCGTCTTCCTTTACTAAGTAAGCATAGTTTTTCTGAGTCAAATAAGAAGTATCATAGGAATACCTTGTCGGTTGTTTCCTTACTCTGTTTCACCTTCTTGGTTCAAACTCTTCATGTGTATCTGAATACACATCTTCATCAAATCTCAGATCTTCTTCGTTTCTCATACCTCATCTGATCCTGGACGTACTTGCCTGCATATGATCTTCATCTCCATTCATCTGCATATGTGATTTTCCTTTTTCATTTCTTCTTATCTCTTCTTCAAGTGTTTCAACACTATGCTCTTTATCTGTTTACCAGCTCTTTCCTTCATCAAATGTTACATCTCTGGAAACAGTAAATTGTTTGGTTAGAGGACTCCATAACCTATAACCCATCTACTTTTCATCATATCCGATGAACACATATTTTTCAGCTTTTGGTTCAAGCTTATTTCTGAGTTGTGATGGTACATAAGCATAAGCAACTGATCCAAACACTTTACAATGATCAAGTGTTGGTTTCTTACCCCACCAAGCTTCATAAGGGGTCATCCCATTTAAAGCTGTACATGGTAATCTGTTTACCAGGTATGTAGCTATATTTACAGCCTCAGCCCAAAGATAATTTGGACAATTCTTCTCCTTTAGCATTGCTCTTGCAAAATCAGATAGAGTTCGGTTTCTTCTTTCTGCTACTCCATTTTGTTGCGGTGTATACCTGCAAGTTATTTCTCTTTTGATACCTGCATTCCACAGATAATCATTGAACTCTCGAGAAAAATATTCTCCTCCTCCATCAGACCTTAGTGTTTTGAGTTTCTGTCCTGTAAGTCTTTCAGCATATGCATGAAAATGTCTGAAAGCTTCAAATACTTCTGACTTCTCTTTCAAAACATAAAGAGTTATCCATCTTGTTGCATCATCAATGAAAAGAACATAATACCTTGAGCCACTGATAGATCCTTCTTTCGTTGGTCCCCATACATCTGTATGTATGAGCTCTAGCACACCATCGTGTTTATAACCATTTTTTTGAAATGGTAACCTGTGGGCTTTTCCCATCTGACAGGCTTGGCACTTGTGAATCATATGTTGATTCTTCATATTTGGTAATCCTCTCACGGATTGTTTCTCCACCATACTTTTGATTCCTGTTTCATTAAAATGTCCTAATCTCTTATGCCAGAGGTCTAACTCTGTGAATACCTCATCACCATGTGTGATCAAGGCTTGACCAACATTCCCTTGTACTTTAAGAGTAAAAACTCTACCTTCCTTTTTACCATGGACAATCTGATTGTATCCATTCTCTGGATCTTCAACAAATACTCCTTCATTTGTAAACCTGACTTGAAAACCTTTTTTTACTATCTGACCCACACTGATCAGATTTTTCGAGATTGTTGGAACATACAAAACATTCGTTAGTAGGTCAGCTCCATTCTTACACTTTACCTTTCCAATTGACCTTACATTATGTTTTGTGTTATCACCTGTTTGTACTGTATGATTTGAAATACCTCCTTCAAGTTCTGATAACAATTCTATATTTCCTGACAAATGATTTGAACAACCAGAGTCAATATAGAACACCTTGAGGTCTTCATTTTCTGACACACTTATCGCGTTCATCATCAATGTTGTATGATCGTCATTCTGCGTATCATTTGCATAATTGTAGTAGGTAGTGTTGTGAGACTGATTCTGTCCCCAACTTCTTGCTCCACCTCTACCATATCCGCCTCTTTGGCTTTGTCTTCCTCTTTGATATCTTCCACTTCTGCCTCTACTGTTATTATTCTGATTCTGACTTGATCCTTGAGAATTATGCCAGCAATCATGAGCCAAATGATTGCTTAATCCACAGATCCAACAAGTCTTCTTGTTGTTAGTCTGATTACCTCTTCCTATACCTCTTTTACTTCTTACGTTACCTCTTCCTCTTGCATAATTTGCTTGAGCAGTCACTTCTTCTTCATCTTTTTCTTTTCCTTTGTCACCTTTCTTCTTATTCTTTGCGTACATAGCCGAACTATGTCCTTTATCTCCGTCTGTCTTCAAATCTTGCTCAAACGTTAACATTAGTCCAAGCAACTGATTTAAATCTGGTACAAAATTATTTAAAGATAGTTCAGTTGAGAGTACGAAAGGTTTCCACCTTTCATCTCCTCTCAAACCTGCAAGCACTTGTGCTATTAACCTGTGGTCTTCGATATCTTCATTAATCGATCCAAGACTGTCCGCCAAGTCTTTCATCTTAGGGACATAATCACTAATGCTTTGACTTTGCTTTTTCTTGAATGTTGTAAATTCTGACCATAATCTAGCCTTTCTAGCTTTCGTCGTATTTTGGAAATGATCTTCCAATGCACTCCATATATCTTCTGCTTTCTCCAGACCTCTAATATGCGGTAGTAGATGATCTGTAACGGTATTGTAGATATAAGCTCTTGCCGTTGCATCTTTCTTCTGCCACAGCTTCAAGGCTTCTAACTCTTCTTTCTTCGGTTGATTGTCGTCTTCAAAATTCAGCTTCTTTTCTTCTCCTATCACATATATCATTAAGTCTTTACTCATAAGTAAAGTTTCCATGCACATTACCCATGAGGGATAATTATCTCTGTCCAATTTGTCAATAGAGATATGATTTGCCATAATCTTCTTGTTTCTGTTACTTCCAGTGAGTGTGACTATTAAAAGGTTTTACCTTTTACAAACCTTTATCCTTGAGAATGACTTCGGAACACTTCTTGATGCCGTTTGTTGTTGATCACTTCAGCTTTCACCTTTCTTGTGAAAGTTCTTCAGATTCTCTTGTATCTTTACTTCCGTTTCTATTTCTGAGAAACCTTTTTTGCTCTTCAGAACCTTTCTGCTCTGATACCACTGTTGATTTCGTGACAAAAGCTTGTTCACTAACAAGACTGTGGAAAATTGTGAACTATCATCAACTGTTGAGCTCTTATACTTCTTGTTAACGCAGCGAGTGAGCTTAACTAGCTAAAGCTCAACTGCAGAATTCACCACGTCACAAGAACTAAGCTAAAGCGATATTAGAACACCTCTATAATCATCAGTAGCTTAGCAACCTTCTGAAACTGAAAACTTTACAACTGTATTTTGAACTCACCGAAATTTCACTGGAACTTCACCGGAAT